>BRYA01000045.1:8063-31783 GCA_030267965.1 Triparma columacea | reverse complement strand
ATCAATATATTATCGGCGGGGTAAGTCGGCGCACGAGACAAGATGTTGTCGCCCAGATCCTCTCGCCCAGATCCCCCCCCTCACCTTGATGTCACGGTGGAAGAAGCCGTGCTTGTGCATGAAGGCTAGGCCCTGGAAGATCTGGTACATGATGTTTCTGATTTTAGACTCCGGAAAGTGTCTCTCCCTCCTCTTCATAACCTCATAGAGGTTGGCCTCCATGAACTCAAAGACAAAGAAGAGCTCATCGTTCTCCCTGATGACCTCCTTGAGCTTGACTATGTTTGGGTGGTTGAGCTTCTTCAAGCTCTTGACCTCCCTCAGTTGCATGCACTCCTCCCACGTGAAGAACTTCTTCTTCATCTTTTTGATTGCCACAACCTCTCCTGACTGGCGATTCACTGCTTTCAGCACTGATCCGTACGTTCCATCTCCCAGTTGTTTTGTTATTCTATGTG
The DNA here is from genome assembly GCA_030267965.1 of Triparma columacea. Lineage (NCBI taxonomy): Eukaryota > Bolidophyceae > Parmales > Triparmaceae > Triparma > Triparma columacea. Next base: position 31,325 of record BRYA01000045.1, on the reverse strand, counting down.
AGGGTGGGGGGGGGGAATGAGTGTGTAAGTAGGCGCGTGATGGCGTGTGAGGAGTAAAAGGCGTGTAAGGAGGAGCAAAAGGGGAGCAAAAGTGGAGCAAAAGGCAGGCGATATTTCTTCACGCTGTTATCTCCATTTGTTAAGCCATACATGCGTATATTCTGTTCTTAATGTTAACTTAGGAGGTAATAGTGTTGTGTTATGGCACATATGAGCATTTAAGGTAATCTAAGGCCATCATAGGCTCATAAGTTGTTGTGAGGACAAAGTAGAGGTCGAAAACTTGAAAATGTTATGCCAATTATTTCAACTCTCAGCGCATAAATGCCACATATTGATGTATGTTGATATGCTAATACGAACAAACAACTCTCTAACTCACTTATATCTATTCATGACGTCAAATTCAGAAGAATATCAAAATCTGAAATCAAACCTCCTTCACTAAAAAAAATTAACAATAACCAACCCACTGACATTTTTTCTATAGTATACGCCGCAACACATACCTTTAGCTACACAGAAACATTAGGAGAGAAAACTCATCGGATGAACATGTTTGGGTAACGTCATAAACCCTATGGAGAAAGAAGACTAGAAGAAGATTTTTTGGAAAGGACAGCCATATGTGTTTAATCATAGCAAAAAATCACTTTTCCGGCCGAAAACTCTCTTGTAGTGTAAGTACAACGTTTCAAGAACACAAATTGGTAAACTATCATATTAACCCTCGCAATTTTTACCCTTACAGGTAGGTGGTTATCACGTCTGGTTTTGATTCAGTCAACCTAGGTTCGAGTCCTAGCGAGAGAGTACCTTTTTTTTATGCTCGCGCCTTCAATGCATGCGCGAGAGGAGCACGCTGACAAAGTTTGAGAGTGATTGGAGGCAGACAACTTAAAAATTCGACCTACCTTTTTCTCCTCAATTCCGTTGGCCAGATTGAAACAAGGCCTGGAACAATGTCGACACGCCGCCTCCTTTATTTGAACCTACCAAAAGCAGACAATTCGGATGAGAAACTTGTTTTGTTAAGGATCCCCCCCCCCCCTCCCCCTCCTCTTCCTTTTTCCTCCCCCCCCACCTTGCGACAATATATTTTGTTTTGTAGCCTAGCCTCTCTCCACTCCTCTTTTCACTCTTCACGCCCCTACGCCTCTCTCTCCTCTTCTCTCTCCGCTCTTCGTTGTCAAGTACGCTCAACTATTCCCCTCTCCTGATGTGTTACAAACTTTTTTTTCTGACGCCCCTCCTCCCTCCCTCCTCTGCTTTTTTCCTCCACTCATCTCTCTCCTTCCCTTCCCCCCGCCCCCCGCACTCTTTCAAAAAACCAAGGCTCGTTGCTCTCCGCCCCCCCCCACTTTCCCCTCGACCGCGTTGTACCACCCCGTAGCTATTCTCCCCCCGCCACTCCCCCCCCGCACACACAGAACTCTCCCCCCCGAAATACCACCACTCCTTCATCACCGTCACCGTCACCGTTCCACGTTCACCGTCCACCCTCCCCACCCCCTCCACCCCCCCCCACACCTACACAACCGTTCAAACTCTTGATGAAATTAGTATCCCATGGGTGCCATCTGCTCTCCTCCAGGGGGAGGTCCCGCCATGACACCAAGTTGCCCCGGCTGCGCATCCTTAGGGGTGGAGCACTTGAAGCACTGGATCCTGCTCGCGAAGTTGTTGATCTGGCACGCCGGGCACGTCCAGTCCCCTGGCCTAACGTTCCCGTAGCCTCCTCCGAAACCCTGGGCGCCGTAGGCGGGGCCGGCGGGGGCGTTCTGGTCGTGGGTGAAACGGCAGTTGTCGCCGCGCTGGCAGATGCCCTTTTGCCAGTCGTAGCAGACCCCCCTGGACCTCCCGTAGTTGTTCCCGCCGGCGGCTCCCATCTGTCCTCCTCCCATCTGTCCGCCGAAGTTACCGTAGGCGTCGGGCTGCTGGGCCATGGGGGCACCGGCCATGACGGGCTGGTTGGGGTCCTCGGTGTGGGCGAACCTGCAGTTCATGCCGCGCTGGCAGATACCCTTCTGCCAGTCGTAGCAGACACCACGGGGACGGGGAGCGAATCCTCCACCCTGCTGCTGACCGTTGGGGCAGTCACGGGACATGTGGCCTGGTTTATTGATGTGTTTAATATTTTTTATTGAGGTTAGACATTGTTTGATGTTACAGTGTGTTGTTAGTGTTGTATAAAAATGGCAAACTTACCAGGCTGGCCGCAGTTGTAGCAAGTACGATCGAAAGAAGCCATTTTTCTTTGTTTACTGTTGAGTTAGGGATAGCGATTGGGGGGGGGGGGGTGAGAGAGAGATGATGTATGATAAATGGGGAGTATTGAATGGAAGGGATGAGATAGTGGGCAGAATTGAGCTGACAACCCCAAACAACGGTGGTGGATGGGAATGGTTGGTTTGGACCTTATGGTCGTATTTGTGACATTCTGATGTACTGAGTTGGATGATGATTTATATGTGATGGTATAGAGACTCTATTATGAGAGTAAATATGATATAAAGCCTGCTTTTAAGCTCACCTTAAAGTTTTGGTTTCTGTGGCAGGCAGCAAGTTCTTTGGAGATTTTTTGGGGAGGAAAAGAATCATTCTGAAAGTCTCTTTCCTTTCTCCTTTCGGGATGACAACGAAACTATTTAAATGGCCAGATGGGATTTTGGTATTATATAACCGCCCACTCTGTAAAAAAATATCTCGTACATATTCACGACTCTTGTTTTTTCGGAGAAAATGCTCATTATCTAATTGTTAACAAGCAGCAGCACGGTACTTGTTCGGGTGAGAGGTATTTATGGTCGTATTATAAACCATTAGCGTATAATTTTTCGTCTTGTTGTTGTTGATAAAGTGTAAAAAGCCAAAAGGAAAAAGGCAGCATTGAGGCTTTCCTTTTGCTGCGAAACAAATACATCTCATCATTACATCCACAATACACATACACACACCCACCCTCACACATATCCTAATGCTAGTCTAACAATCTTAATCAATTAGACTCGTATGGGCCGTAATACGCATCAATTAAGCCATATTATCCTCTCCTTCCTCGGCCTATATTTATACAACACTGGATTCTTCCTCACACGTACATCTATACCTACTGTTACCGAGTGTATCCTCGACAAATCCTTTGCAGACTACCTGAGTGAAGATGTCAATATTAAAGATGCATCTAGAACCATAAAATCAGACGTGCTTTCAATCTCCTCCTTCCTCTCCCACCTCACCACCCCCACCACGTGCGCGAATTCCCTCCCCCCCCTCGCTCACCACCTCGACATCATAATAGTCGACGCCCTCCGTTACGATTTCCTTCCCCACCTGACCTTCCCATCCCTCTATTCTGGCACCACTTACAGGTTCCTTTCTGAGCCCCCCACAGTGACAACGCAGAGGCTGACGGCAATGACAACGGGAGGGGTTCCGACATTTATCGACGTGGCGCAGTCGTTCTCGGCTGCTAAAGTCGAGGAGGATAACTGGCTGACCCGTCTGGACGTAGGTGAGGGGAGGGAGGACAATAATTTATCAGTTCGAGGAGGCAAAAACGTTATTAACAAAAACGTCATGGAAAAGAAAAACATGCCAACTGACACCCCTACTCCCCCCTGACACCCCTCCACAGCCTTCGCAGGTGACGATACTTGGACGTCCCTCTACCCCACCTCATTCATATATTCCTCCCCCTACCCCTCCTTCAACACTCGCGACATCGACACCGTAGACAACGGTGTATCCCACGACCTCTCAACCGTCCTTAGCCTCGGTGACGTTAGCGTGTTACACCTACTAGGCGTCGACCACGTCGGTCATACCTACGGTCCCTCGTCACCAGTTATGGTTCGGAAACTTAAACAGATGGACGAAGTCGTACTCAAGGTCCTACGAAGGCGAAAGGAAGAGACGGAGGAGGACGGGATGTGTAGGGTTGTGTTCGTGCTAGGGGACCATGGTATGACGCATGACGGTAACCATGGGGGAGGGACTTATGATGAGGTTTCGGCAGGTGAGAAAGATAAGAGATGAAAGGGAGGACTTTAAAACATATGAAGGAAAGGATTCTTTTGACTGACGATAATTCCACAAACAACTAACCCACACCCCCCTACCCTTTAACACCCTCCACATAACAGGGCTTTACCTCCACCAGACGTCTGGTTGCACTGATTCCCCTAACATGTCCGTAAACGTGGTTACGGACGGCTTGAGGCAGATAAGCATGGTCAGCGCAATCACTGACTTGATGGGTACGACGAGGATTTACGGGAACTTAGGAGGGGGGTGGGCTTGGGGGGATGAACGGAGGTGAGAAATAATTAAGAAGCGAAAAGAGGTAAAGTGGGGGGCAAATTGAAAATACGCTAACACGAACACCCCCACGCAGGACCGGACTTAGCTCGTACTTAACTGCTCGACAAGTTTACTCGTACCTTAAAGATTACAGTAAAATCTCCCGTCTCCCTTCCCCTGAGATGTCCTCTCTCTCAACTTTGTATAACGAGGCTGTGATTTCCCTCGTCCAGGCGTTCAAGATAGACGAGGGTACAACAGAGGGTGGGGTACCGAATGATGAGACGAAGGATGCGCAGATATATGTTGAGGCTAACGAGGTGAGAATGGGGAAACGTAAAAGCACCATAGCGACAACATGTTTTAAGACTGTCCGAAACACTAACGCAACCGATTCTGCGACTCGCTTTGCTCGTCGCCCAAACAGAAGCTGCGCCTGTTCCTGACGGAGGCGGAGGACCTTGGCCGCCGCGTTTGGTCCGTCTTCAACCTCCCCCTGATGTTCCTGGGCTCTTCCCTCCTCGCCTTATCCTCCCTTTTACAGCTGTACTACATACGGCCGGCCCTCCCAAACTTCTCCCCTTCCCTCACCTCCTTCGCCCCCCTATCTCTCTTAGTCTACCACACAATTGTAACCCCCTTCTCCAACTCTTACCTAATCTCCCAACTCTCTTCCTACTCCCTCTCCCTCTCCCTCTCTTCGCTCTCCGTATTACCCACTCACCCCAAAGCCCCCCTCATCCTTGCAATCCCCCTCCTCTCTCGTCTCCACGAAACCTTTGTCAAGGGTCACGGCGCCGACCTCACCACCTCCCTACCCTTCCTCCACCCCCTTATCTACACACTATCTCTCCTCCTCCTCCTCCTCCTCCTTTCCCGCATCCACAACCCCCCCTCCTTCACTCTCCTCGCACCCCTTTTCACCCTCCTCCACTGGCTCACCTCCTCCAAGACCCTCGGCCTCACCTCCTTTCTCCTCTTGTCAGCCTCCTTCTTCTACCACCTCGCCCTAAAGCGCAACACCATGCAGGCCGCCAGTGACCTCCTCCAGGTCTTCATCCTCCTCACCGGTCCCGCTGGTGCTACGTCCGCCCTCATCCTCTCCCTGCAAGGTGGGTATTTGTTTACTTTGTGTAACTTTGGACCCCCGATCCTGACCCCCCTTTTGCAAATTCGCTTCGTTCAATTACAGCGGCTATCCTTTCCCACCTGCACAATAAATTTCCCTCCGTTCCTGCACACACAAAGGCCGCCATCGTCTTCTCGTGGTCCCAGCACGCCTGGAGGGCGACGGGCCACGAGGCTTCCTTCTCCAAGCTCCAATATTACGCCTCCTTCATCTTCACCGACACCTTCGCGTTCCACCTCGCTGGGTTCCTACTCTTCATCAACACCTTCGCACCCTTTATTCTCCTCTTCCTTTTCCTTTCCATGGAATCCTCCAAAGCACGTATCCCTCTCCGCTGCATCGTTACCTTCTTAATAACACTCCAGACCCTCTTTCTAACCCTAGCGTGTACGATCCAAAAGAGGTGAGAGATGCAAAGGTTGTGTAAGGGTTCGTGAACGAAAACGTCAGGGAGGCACCGCATTAATGTAATGTTCTCCCGCTAATGCAAACTTCTTCTCCCCGCGCGCAGGCACCTGATGATGCCAGCCATTTGGGCACCAGGTAAGAATAATGGAGAATGGACAAGAAGTAAACGAGCTTGGCAAGAAGTAAAACTTCGCTTGGCCAAGACAATATTCTATATTGCGCTTCCCAAAGCAACGCATCAGATAACCTCAAATATACCACCACTCCTAACCCACATAATGCACATTTTCCCGCAAACCGTTCCCTGATCGCAGCTTACGCATTCCAGGGGGTCATTTCTGTATGCTGGTGGGCAGGAGACCTAGTGATGTTGCTATACAATCTGCCAAAGAAACCAAAGCGGGACGAGTAGAAGTGACAATGAACTTCCTGAAATTAACGCTGTCTGTTATATGTAAATACTCAACCTGTGCGTTTTCCTTGGTCTGTACCCAGGTATCCTCAATCCGAAATCAATCATCAAACTTCTTGATAAATTTGGTTCAAGTTTGAATGGCAGAATTAAAAAAAAACTAGCTACTAAAGAAAACAACTAGGCAGCTCCCTTGCCCCCTTATACCTCGACCCCCCCAATCCGGCCCCCTTTCCTCTTCTACCCACCAAATCATATAAAGAATCCCTTTCTTGTTCCCGGGTCAAAAAAGCATGAAGTCTTTATCTGACCAGGCCTCCGCGATGGGCCGCCGCGTGAACAAGGGTATAACAGGGACCGCCGGCAACATAGTAAACATTACCAAGGACATGGCAACTAATGGTTTAACAGCCGGCTTGGCCACTGTGAAGGGGGGAGTTGAGAAAGTCCCTCATCAGAAGGGCGCCCCTTTGAATGCTCTGAGGAACTACATGAACTCTGCGGCCGCCGGGATGGCCACGATCGGTGCGACCCGCCTGGGGGGAGTTGGAGACGGTAGTATTGAGAAGAGGTGAGTTCATCGGGAATGGTTTGGGTCGCTCCTCCTCCCTCCTGCTCTCCCACTTACCTTATTTATATCTTGACCCTTACCCCCCCTCCTTACCCCCCCTTAGACCTCCGTTCGAGTACTGCGTCCTCTTGAAAGTGCCCACATCTGGTTCTGTGCTTGGGAATTTGGTTGGGACCGCTACCAAAGCAGCCGAATCAATTAGGAGGGGAACTGTCGCCCTCAACAGTGTCATTCCTTCTGCTCTGCTCACCCCTGCCTCCGAGCCTACCTCCGATCCCGCCCCTACCCCCGCTCTCGATGAGAACCCTCTCCCCCCCGTACACGCCGCCATCATCGACGACCTTCACAGCAAGGGACTTCAAATTATGGTTGTTAGAAATGTGCGCCACCACGGCACCTTCTTCACGATGGTTCTGCTCAATGCTGCCGACGAAGTGATCAACGAGCAGCTTTTCAGGATGAAGCTGCTCCGATGGATGATTAGGGGAGGAATTGGGGACATGCCCGACAGGGATGCCCTCGCCTTCCCCTCTCCTGCGTTGCGAATCTTGGCCATTCAGCACATTCTTGACCACCTACTTTACGTCGACAAGGACGGCAATACCCAGGAGTTCGTTCAGGACGGGGGCAAGGTCGTTTCCTCCTTCTACCCCCTTCACGACAAGGCTGCGAACGACTACCTTATCTCCTCGGTCTTCAACCACAATTCTAACGTCGTCAACAAAATCAAGCAGACCTTTCTCACCGAAAATACCCTTGATGCCATAAGAAATCATTTTGGCGACAAGGTTGGGTTTTACTACGCATACACAAGTTTCTACACCAAGTGGCTGTATTATCTTTCCCCCATCGGAATCCTGACCTTCGTATTGAATAGTGTCATGGATTCAGCCAACGCCAGCAAGATCCTGGCGGCCTATTCCGTGGTCCTAGTAATTTGGGGAACTCTCATGTTGGCGTTCTGGAGGCAGAGGAGCGAGGTGAGAAACGACAAATAGAGAAGCATGACAATCCTAAACGCTGACATTCCCCTTCTGCGCGGTTCACTACATTCGTCGCAGGAGCTTAAGACAAGGTGGGGGCTAGACGACCTCGACGGACACGAAAAGAGGCTGAGGAGCTTTGAACCGGAGAAGGACAAGAATGGGGCTTTCACACGGGACCGCGACTTCTATCCCACGTGGAAGAGGTATGCAGTGATTCCTTCAATGATTCCATTCTTTATCGTCTTATTCTGTATTTTGTACAGCCTGGTGCTTCTCCTGTTTTGGTTCGAAATGTGGGTCGTTTTCGACTGGGGGGGGTGCACCGAATACAACGAGGAAAGCGTTGCAAAGGGGGAGGATCCTACCTGTCGCAGCTCTGCAACGACGAAGGTACGAAGAAGGAGCATCTAACATTAACGTTCTACAATACATACTGATTCGCCGCTCTCCTCGGACTTCATACTCGCTCGCCACTCCTCAGGGAATACAAGGGACGCTCGTCGAAATCATTCCTGGACTCATGGAGGCTATATTTTTTGAAATCCTCCTCGCACTCTTCACCCTTGTGTCTACCTTCGTCTGCAAGATGCAGAACTGGAGGACGGAGGAGGAAAAAGAGCAAGCATTTGCGAAGCAGATCTTTGCGATGGAGTTCTTTGGCGTGTTTTGCTGGTACTTCATTCTTTCGTTCCTGTTTGTCCCCATTCTGTGGATCAACCAAGAAGAAGAAGATCTCTACCCGTGGGACAAGCCTCGGTCTTTTAGCAACAGCACCCACGAGCACTGGTATATGAGGTGTAAGGATGACCTCGATTCAACGATGTTTGACAGAAAGAGCTTCTCCTGCATCAAAGAACAGTGCCCGTACGAGCTCCGGGTCAAGATGATGAAGGCTTACATGGTGACGCCATTTGTGGTGAACCAGCTCATCAACATGCTCATAAAGACGGGTCTTCCGAAGTGGATCCACGCCAACCTGAAGGAGGAGAAAGAGAAAAGTAATGCATGCTACATGGGCCTTTGCAAGGTCCTCGGTCTAATTTTTGGACACGGAGGGATGAGATTCAAGTCGGAGAGGTGCCCGTCGATGAAGGTCCAGCTTTACAAGGGAGAGGATTATCATTTCGGACAAGAGGTGGAGGAGGTGGAGGAGGTGGAGGAGGTGGAGGAGGTGGAGGAGGTGGAGGAGGAGGAGGAGGAGGACGTAAAGGAGGATAAGGCACAAGTGCAGAGCAAGCAAGGGCAAACGGAAATCGAAGGTATGGGGCTTGAGGAGCTCGACGAGGAGCACAAAAAGTTTGAGAAAATGAAAAAGGATTTGATGGGCGATCCCTTCGCTCACTTCAAGGACGTTGAGGTTAATGTTGAGAGTGTGATGGAAGAGAATCTGTTGTTGGACTACAAGGTTTTTAACGAGCAACTAGAAATCACCCTACAATTCGGCTGGATTATGCTCTTCAGCGCAGTCTTCCCGCTCGGGAGCACTGTTGCCATGATAAACAATACACTTGAGATGCGAACGGACACTTACAAGCTCACCCAAGTCAGCCAGAGGCCCGTCCCCTCACTTTCTAATGGCATAGGGGCATGGGAGAACATCCTCGAGGGAATCATCAAGACTGCGGTGGTCGTAAACGTTGGAATCATGGCTATCAGCTTGAACGCCTTCCAACTCTGGGACGAGCCGGAGAACAACGTCGCCGAGGGCACCATCAGGCGCGGCGCCATTGATAACTGGAATGAAATAGCGCTCCTCATCTTCATCGTCATCACCATTTTTGAATGGTTTCTCGCAATAATAACGTCATTGGTACCGAACTTGCCACAAAACATGATCCAAATGAAGAAGGACAGGAAGGATAACCTCTTCAGACTCTTTGCGAACACAGAGGACCTCGACGAGTAGAGAAGGGGGAGATGAGTTGGGGAACGTTTAGTAGGAATTCCTAGTGCTTTATACCTTTCCAAATAATCAGATAATCAAATAATAAAGAATCAAACCCTTTCAGCACCGTAGGAAGGGTTCCTAAGAATTCGATATCTTTTTCTTCGCTTTTTCACCTCAGTTAGTTAGTTTTACTCTCACTCCGCCTCAACCCCTAGTCCCAACGACCAACAGCCTCCCCCTCTCCCCCCCATGCCCCCCCCCCCACCCCTCCTTCCCCTCCTCTTCCTCCTCCTCCTAATCAATCTCCCCCCCCTCCTCGCCGCCTCGGCTACTTGTAATGTGGATTACAGTGTTTCTCCCGATGATCCGACTTGCAAGTCACGTTGCTACGATGATATGAACGGTTGGACATTCGGGGTTACCGACACTTGCAGTTATTATGTTGGAACGGGATGGACGAGGGTAGATAACTTCGGCCTTGCTCCCTGGGCGACAGGAACAGAAAGCAGCATTGCATCTGATAAGTGTGGCGACTACAAAATCCTCACCACATACCACAACCGAATCTACCTATATTGTCACCAGTGCGCATCCGGCTACGTCGCCACAAAGTCAGGTTCGATTAGATACCTTGGTGTCGATGGTGATTTCACTGCTGTGGATGGGTGCGTTGAAGAGTCTTCTCAGACGACAAATGCGCCAACTCCTGCTGCCACTTGCACACCTACCGACACTTTATCCAATGGAGATACGACAGGAGATAAGTGCTCGAGTTACACAAAGGGGACAACCTGGTGTGGGAAATATGACGACGCCGATTTTCAGTCTAACGAAATGTGCTGTAACTGCGGAGGAGGGTGTACCGACCCTTCAGGATGCATCGATGGACCTTCTCCGACCCCAAGCATAACACCTAAGATCACGCTGGTTGACACTTCTACCGGCGCAACTGGTTCAACTTGCAAGGTCACTGGAAGTTGTTTTTTTACGGGCGAGTTCGGCGGCGGGTCGGTAACTGCGTATAGCAAATCAGAAAGGTGCGCGTTCACAACTGATATGACCGCGGTCTTGAAGGTTTCGAGCTGGCAGGTGGAAAACCCGACATCTTCGGGCACGTACTATGACAAAATTACGATGCCAAATAATGCGCAGTTCGGGGGTGAGTCTGGGCCTACTCCGGACGGCCAAATCGTAAATGCTGGCGAGACCATCACCTGGAATTCCGACGGTTCCGTTCAGAAGAAAGGCTTCGCCATTTGCTTAGAGCCTTTGGCGTCGTCAGCTCCAACCTCCTCGCCGACGTCAGCTCCAACCTCCTCACCGACCAAGGGCCAGGGGACCCCATCTCCTACCGAGCCGGGAAAAACGGTAGCTCCAACGAAAGCCCCTACTGTCGCGCCTACTGAATCCCCAACGAAAGCCCCAACCATGGCCCCAACCCCAACCCCCACCGTTTTTGAGAGCCAGGCCCCAACCACCTTGTATGGCTGTAACTCGAAATGTTGGTCTGGAGTGGAGGACTGCTGCAATCGAATCTCTACAAACCTCTACACCACCTCAAAAATAAGCGGACGCATCCTCTTCTACGATCTTGAGAATTCGAACTACAAGACCTTCCTCGAAGCAGGAAACAAACCCCCGTGCGAAAAGTGCAGCGACATGGTCCGAATGGAGAATGTTCTCGGAGGGGGGCACTTGGCTTTCAGTTCCAAGGGAAGTGAAATCTACTACACAAGACCCAAGCACGGCGTCAACAAAGGCGGGATAGAGTCTTTCGACGCGCAAACAGGGGCCTTCAAGAGGACAATCATTGACTCGTTAAGTTCCGAGGAAACAACTTTCGATCCAGGTATTCTCCGCGTCCTCTCTTTTGGCGACAACAAAGTCGCCAGAATCTTCTCGGAGAGATCGTCAGGGAAGCTCTACCTTCTCATGTCGGATGCCATCAAGGAGATCTTTACGAACCCGTCGTCAAGTTGCAAGATGATCGACATCGCGGCAGAGTACGAGAGTGCGAGCAGCACCATTCACATTTTGATTGCATCGTCTTGCGATTCAACCTTTGATCGTGTCGATAAAATTCAAGTTGATGGAACTTCCTTTGAGCCAAGCCCTGACCCCGCTTCTCCAGGAGCGGCGCTGGTGACCCTCGCCGCTGGATTTGATATCGTCAGCGTGGAGTGGGTTGACGACGGGAGTGACAGCGATAGTCTGACGAGCATCTTTTGGGTGGCTGGAACCCCACAAGACGGCTTGGTAGACTCGCACATTTTGGAATACAAAATTGCGGACATTACAAACCCAACAAGTGTGCTCAAATTGGACGACCTCGATTTCACCCGTGACGGCATCAATCTGGGCATGATCCGACGGGCACCAAACAATCTTGTTTATGCCTCCGAGCGAGAGTTCGGCCTTCCTCTCATAATAGACCCTGACATAACCGGTGAAGATCGGGTGATCGGCCAATCTGGAGCCAAACATGGCGATCTGGCCGACAGTTTCAGCATTGCTTTCTCTCCCAATGCTTACGGTTTGAAAAGTCTCGTCTCGGCGATGCGCATAGGGGAGACAATTGTGGCAGGTCAGGAGTATCCGTTTAAAGTTGACTTACGCGATTCCTCCGGAGGCTATGTACAGGCTTACAATGCGCTTGAAGCGAACGTTAAGGGCGACGTCAACCTCGTATCTGACGGGCAGCAGTTCTTGAGCAGTGTTTCCATCAAGCTCGACGACGAGATTATCCAAGATATTAACCAAAAAAATGCTTACTCGGGAGTTTTGAAGGTTGAGAAGGCATCGAGAAGTGGAAAGGACGAGGCGGACAAGTGGGAAATGCAGGTCAGACTGAGTGGGCTGGGAATGAATATTGGGGGTCAGGTTAGATTCTGGGTTGTAGCTGGAAATACTAGCGCAACGACAACCATCCTGAGTAAAACATATGAAGAGAGCACTGCTGGCAAGACAGTCGAGCTTATTGTAGAGAGCAAGGTGAGGCGCAGCGAGAAGCGAAGCGATGAATGAAGTAAAGATCACGATAGATAGGAAGAGACAACTTTTCCATCTCCTCCACTAACGCATGAGCTCGTCGCAGGACAAATACGGAAACCACCGCTCGTTCGATGATGTCATAGGAGATGAGAGAGACCTAAAAAAATTCGAAGTTATACACGTGGGCGACGCGAATGACCGCGCGGACGACAACGTCGTTGACATAGAAAGGATTGAGTCGGGAAAGTTCAAAATCTCAATATCGAGCCAAATCTCGCAGCCATTTACATATGACGTGACCTTTGACGGTGTGTCCATTGCAAACTCACCCGCGCACATGGTGTTCAAGCCGGCCGAGTTCCACCCAGAGACGAGCGAAGCCATCGGGTCAGGCTTGAAGAAATTTATTCCATCGAACGTCGACCAACGTCCCAACACCTTCAAGATTTTCGCTAGGGATCAATTCAGGAACATTATTCCCGGGAGCAGTATTCACAACCACGTGAATATTACATTAACTGCGGTTCAGAAGAGGGGGCAAGACGCGATGAAGACGATCAGAGAGTCGGAGATAGAGACTGTGAGATTCACCGAGCCAGATGGTTCTATCTTGGTGTCGTATAAGGTGGACGACCCCTATGTCGACCACCTGAAGCTGACAGTAAATTTTACTCTCACAGGTGACTGCATCCAACACGAAACCGTGCCGCTTGACAACTTCAAGATCCGGCCGAGTCTCGTCATCGCTGTCAAAACGGTCAGCAAGGAGGATATGAGTATCATCATGTTCATCGCGGCCTTTGTTGTGTTTTACACTGTCGTCTTCGCCTTATTGGTTTGGTTCTGGCGAGCAGAGAATGCTATCAAGTTCAGTCAGAGGAAGCTGCTGAACCTTCTCCTCGTCGGCATCTTCATCGTTAACCTCACAATAATGTGCACGACGTTCCCCTCAGTCATCGAGTGGCAATTCTCGTGTATGCTCTACATGTGGGGTGCAATAATTGGACTTTCACTGATTGAGATCACTCTGATAGCCAAGCTGTGGAGGGTGAGCGCTGCGAACGAAGCGATTCCAGCGAGCTAAGCGAATCGCAGCAAGGGAGCCATTTACTGACAGTTGTTGTCGCTTCTCACTTTCTTTACCTAATTCCTTCGGTCGTCACTTTGCTCCCCCCGCTCTTCCCCACAGGTCCATTCTATTGCCTACGCGCCTGCTCAGGCCCGAATTAAGATTACCGACGACTTCCTGATGAAACGGATCGCTATCGTCATGGCGACGATATGCTTGTACTCTCTGGTTGCAGCGATAGTCGATCCTTTGAAGAAAGTGAGTCTTTGAGCTGCGCGTGGCAAGGGCTTTGCTCCTGTGTACCTGTACCTAATTCATTTTTGGCTAATCACTTCGCCCCCCTGCTCTTCACCACAGGTTCGTGTCATTTCACCCGAGGCTGTCTTGGACGAGTACGGGACAGAGCATTTCGTGGAGATCAGCCAGTGCCCGTGGAACTCGGCAACTTGGTACCCAGTCGCCTTCGTTGTCCTCACAGCTTTAGTCTGCGTTTGCGCGATGGCCACACAGTCGCGGAAAATTCCATCCGCCTTCGCCGAGTCTAAATGGATCGCGTTGTCAATGTACACTTTGGCACTTTGTCTTTGCTTCGTTGGCTTCTTGGTATGGGACGAGACGCTAAAGTTCGAGCGACCGTAAGTGGTGTGCGTGTTATCTTTGCAACATTCTATTTTAACTAACCACTCGCATCGCACATCTCCACTCGATCTCCACTCGGTATTGAATTAAACGCAGTGGATTTTATCAAGCCGGCGTCGCGACGCCGATCTCCCTTGCATCGTTCGTCTTCATGAACCTGATGTTTGGTCCCAAATTCCGGAAGGTCGTGAGGGGAAAAAAAATGGATTTTACTGATATCAAACCAAAGGACGACGATTGTTCTGTTCACTCAGGTGATCAAGGCATACAGCTTCGACAAATGTCAGGCGTCGCGAGAGGGAACTCTTCTTCACGGAAATCAATGCCGAAACGAGGCAGCAGTCGCTTTTCTGTCGGAAGTATTCTCAGCCCTCTCTCCAGCAGCGGCAGAAGTGGCTTTCTCTCCAGCAGAACTGGCATAGACGAGGAGTCATCGGCTGACGGTGGCGAAGTCATCGAACGATCAAACTCCTATTTAGAAGAGAAGCACGCAACCGAGATCAAGAAAATGGAGGCAAAATACAAGGCCCTCGAGGAGCAGTACAAGAGGCGAGAAAAGAAATTCAAGGAAGTTCTGAAGAAAGAGGAGGAGAAAAGAAAGCAGGCACGGCTGATCGGCGACTCGGAGCTTGAAAGAGTGCCGGAGGGTTCCGTGTGGAAGATCTTCTACGACCAGGAAGGCAACCCTTACTACTATAATACAGTCACGGAGGAATGCACTTATTCGAAGCCCGATAAATGGCTTTGAAACGACGGGGTAACGTTTTTAAGTGCAAAAAAATATTTTTGGCAAAATCATCCCTTTTGGTCATTTCTTCAAAATGCCACGTAAAAAAGAGATGAAGTGTCAGACCCAGGAGTCAGGAGCAGAAGCAATTCAATAAATTGATCAAAGTCCCCCAAAATTCGACAGATCCGCATTCTAATTTACTACAGATACTAGCAGCTATGAAGTTTTGCATCTTGTCCATCGCTGGCACACTTTCAGTCTCCTTAGCATACACAACTGACCTTCTTGTCCCGACTCGAGGGCCCTTGGTGATTCCCACCACTCCTGCTTCACCTAGCCAATTAATAGCACCATCCAGCTCAAACGTTGGTTCTCTAGTGATACCAAACGTCGCGACTGGAACGATCAACTGGGGCGCTGACACCAGCTCTGTTGAGGAATTTTCCTCCAAGCATCCGACACCAGCATTTTTTGACACTGCAGAGAGGTACTCCACGTCGCCGCTGGTGGTGTTGGGGATGGGTTGGGGTACGACTGAGGAAAGGTTTGCAGAGAGGACAGAGGGATCGAATGGTGCCATTGTGGGAACAAAATTCACGCCCACCCCATGGAGAAAGGTAAGAGAGAACAGAGAAAGGAGATGGAGAGGTCTTGTTTTGTTGTGGACGTTCCGATGAAGAGATAACCCATAACAGTTTTTGTATATGATATGCGACGTGCATTTCGGAGACACGCGCAATGATTAAACGCCAGCAAGCAGAAAACGGCTGCCAAACGACCATACTGAGGAACAAACAACAACAAAAACAACAACAAGAAGTGTGACAAGGACGATAACAGCGACGCATTACACAGCCCTAACACAATACACTTTCGCCCTTCGCAACTGCTGGCACTATCGAACGTAGAGCAAGAAGGATGTTGTCGAGGCGGCCCTAAGGAGTAGGGAGAGGATGGGAGTTGATAAGATCGACCTGTACTCCATCCACATGCCAGACATATTCTCCAAGGACCCCAACCAAACTCCCCTTGACCCTGTTTACTGGGATGGGTTGGTGGAGTGCGTCAAGCGAGGGATAGTATCGAACGTCGGAGTAAGCAATTATGGGGCAACTCTTGCCACACGTTGCCAGAGTCATCTTGCCGCACATGGCGTTCCCCTTGTGTCGAATCAGATCCACTATTCCCTCCTCTACAATTCCAAGAGTGAGGTCTGCAGGAAGGCCTGCGAGGAGATGGGGGTCGTAACGTTTGGGTACTTTGGGCTTGGAATGGGGCTTTTAACGGGTGCATACTCCAGAGATGAGCTGTTGATGAACCGCGATAGGTACGGCCTCTCCGATACCCACGGTTACTCTCAGGGTGCTCTCGACCTCGCCCTCCCCTCCTCGAAGGGCAAAGGACGCTCTTTCCTCGAGAAGCGGGACCTCCTCAAGTACGCTGCAACCTCCGGCGTGCACTCCCTTGTGGCTGAAATGGTCAAGGTCGCGGTCAAACACGGAAAGACTGTCTCCCAGGTTGCCATTAACTATTGTGTCACCAAGAATGTCATCCCGATCGTCGGCTGCTCCACCGTGAAGCAGTTTGAGAGCAACATGCAGGCTGGGGGAACTTGGAGGCTTGACCCCGAGGACATTCGGGCCCTCGAATCGGTGGAATTCGCCAAGTTCGATGGCGCCGGTTTCAAGAGAAGCGAGGGTAAATTCGTCGGATACGGAACTGAGAAGTGGAGGTTGGATTGATTTGGAGAAGGCGCGTGTGAAGGCATACACGCACGCACACACGCATTGTACATATACTTACTATTGTAAACATTACCATACAATAGAAAAAAACGTGTTATTAGCAGGAAATGCAATGCTTCTCTCTTTTTATTCCCTATTTGTTTCATAGTCGTTGTAAGCCTCACCCTCTTCGTCTCCTATGTCCTCGTCCCAATCGTCCATGGCGTCGTCAAGGGTTTCTAGGTTGGATGCTAAGTTGTGGAGCACTTCAGAAACATCGTCTCCGGCAACGCGGACTGCAGCAGAGGCCTCAGCAACGGAAGAGAAGGCATATTGCATCTGCACCGGAATTTCTCTCCCTGCGAACAGCGCGCTAAGGGGGGAGGCAGGAGTCGGAGAGGGCGACATTGACTCCATGCCCCCCCCCCCGTTCTCGCCTGAAGCAGCAGAAGCTGAAGAAGCCGAGTTGGTCATCCCTGACGCCATCTTTGACGACGAGGCCCCCGGGGTCCCCCCAGGGCGCTGCGCGCTGTCGTCTGACAAGGTGTAACTCCTTTTCTTCCGTTTTGTTCTTCTCCTGTTTGAGTCTTCAATTTCTCTCTGGAAGGCATCCCTGCTGAACTTCCCTGTCATCACCTCATGGGTGGCGTTGGAATGGAAGGGGAAAGCCTTCGATATGGAGGGACTATACATTACCACGAGGCCAAATTGCGCAGTGAAGAGCATGCAGAGCTCAAAAGCCATCGCAAATTTGAAGCGCATGTAATCAGGAATTCCGTCTGGTAGATAGGTGAGTATGACCAGCCAAAAGAACCAGAGCCCAAATACGGAGCTGCCAAGCGACGAGCGAAAGGGTTGCGTTAGTTTGGTCAGGGTGAAGTAGACGACAAAACACTTTCTCTCACCTAAAGTTTCTGTAGAATCTTCGCTTCTGCCGAGGGAACTGGTTCATTGTTGTGCGGATCGAGTAGATGAACCAAAGCGCTGCGAAGATTCTGCCCAACCGGAGGAGCAAGCCTGGCGGGGTTTCAAACTCGTAGATTATTGAGCCCCTGTCCATATACTGCCTAGCATAGTACCGGGTGGTGACGTGCAAGAACGCGAAGAGGGTGGTATAAAGGGCTACTTTCATGCGACCGTTGGCGGATATCTTGCGGCGGACGATCGTCCAGCCTTTCGCTATTAGGATGAGATGGAGAACGAGGAGGATTTCACCGAGGGAATAGAAGAACTTTCCGAGGGTCTGTACCTCAGGGTCTCCGACTCCGTCCTTGCTGTAACGAATGTAATGGTAGGTGTTGCACGCGACCCCCACAGCGACCATCCACGAGCTGTACACCATTATCTTCACCGTCACGTGGTACTTGTTGCTCGCGATTAGTGGTCCCCTCACCATCTTGTTGATGAGGAATATAAGGAACAAGTAGAAGGCAGAGAAGACCAACGATATTTGCAACAAGCCAATCTCGTCATATCCAAAGTGCTTGGTCGTGGAGGTCATGCCGTTGGTGAACTCAAAGGTGTAGTCAAAAACCAGTGGACCGTCGCAGAAGGAAGCCGTAGAGGCAGGCACGCAGTCGTCCGTGTTGCCCTCTGAAGCCCACATTTCCTCATTGCAAGAGCACGCTGGGTTGCAGTTGCTTATGGCCACGAAAAAGAACTTGGGGTGGGCTGTCTTGAAATACGCAAAACCTGACGTTACCATATTCTTCTCGGAGCGTGTCACAATCTTTTGCGTGTTATACTGGGTCTTGAGCTGGAAGTTCTTGGCCGAGTAATAGGATCGCTCCGAGCAGGTCTACGAGGGGCGGGAGGGAGGAGGGAGGGTTAGAAATGTTGCCACAAATGAGGCTAACGTCGTCGGACGTCGTCGGACCCCCCCCCCCCCCCCACCACCTCCCACCTTGACAAAGTCGACATCATTTTTCTCTCGTTCAGGGTTGTACACTGAACCCCAGCCGGCATCGTCCCAAGTGTCCAGGCCATGCTTCTGGTAAAACACTTGTATATAAAGATCCATGTCCTCCGGGAAGGACATGGACCACTGGAACAGTCCATACAGCCTGGCTTCGTCGATGTCGGCCCCCTGTCCGACATCCAGCTCCATCTCATGGGGAATGAAGCAGAAACGATCAATAAATTTCCAAGGCTCCAGGCTATCGACACTCCCAGATACCGTGTAGGCAAACGAAGGGGTGGAGAGCAGCAGGAGGAGGACAAAGGCGAAGAGGGGGTAGAACATAGCTGCTTGAGTAGGTGGGGAAGGGCTGGGGTGGGGTGGGGTGGGGGGGGAGAGAAAGGATGTGGAGCTTGGGGGATGGGGCGAGGGGGGGGGAGGAGAGGAGACGGGAACTACAAAAAGGCACGGGAGAGCGACAGGCGCGAGCGGGGGGGGGAGAGGGAGGAGGAAATCGAATTTGTAACTCAAAAGGGAGAATTTCGAAGAATCCGGACAAAAGAGAGAAGGGAGAGAAGAAATTGAAGCACAAGAATTAAAAAAACTAGCAGAAAGAGGTGAGGGACGGCGAGGAACCGTTCTGTGGACAAGATCTAATGAAATATGGGAGGGGAGGCATATCGACGTCCTTGCCGGAGATATAATTAACTTTGGAGCGTTGGTCATCTGGCGTTGGTGTGGTATATTGTGTTTTAAGGAAGTCTTACACGTTATTCACTTCAATTTACTGCAGGACGTAAACTTACTACACAGATTAAAGATAAAAAACAACATCAAATATGCCTACTGGTAGCGGAAGCCGCACAAAAATGCCCCACAACAACAAAATGGAAATGGGAGCGAGCTTGATGGGCGGAGGGAGGTCTAGGAAGACTCTCATTGGGGCTACGGAGCTGGAAAAGGAGCAAAGCAGGGGTTTGATGGAGCTCGTTAGGATGCAGAACGTCAACCAGTCTGGGGGAGAGCAGAGGAGCGAGGCCTTCCAGAGGAACATGTTCTGGGGGTTGAAGCCTGGCAAGAAACGCTCGGCGAACGAGGAGGCCGGAGTGGCGCAGAACAACACGATGGTATACAGTGACAGCGACGACGACGATGACGTCCAGGAGATCGTGGAGACTGTTAATTTGGGGATTGAGGAAGTGGGGGGGGGGGCAGGGGCTGAGAGTGAGAGCGACGACGATAGCGATAGCAGCAGCAGCGGGAGGAAGAAGAAGAAGAAGAAGAAGAGCAAGAAGGACAAGAAAAAGAAGAGCAAAAAGAGCAAGAAGGACAAGAAGAGCAAGAAGGACAAGAAGAGCAAGAAGAGGAATAAGAGATCAAGGTCCGAGTCTGAGTCGGAGTCAGGGGATTCAAAAAAGTCGAAGTCTGGGAGCGAGGACGAGAGGGAAGGGAAGAGAGCTAAAAAGGGCGGGGAGGAGGACGAGGAATAGGGATGTGTTGGGAAGTCAAAAATCAAATCCATTCAGGTTCTTTTTGTTCGGATTTTGTTAAACTTTTTTGGAGAGGCCTTTTGCAGATTTCCCAAACCAAGCCTTATATAGTCACACAGCGCTTCGGTTAACAAGCACCAGGCTCTTTTACTGCAACAGAAGGCTATTTCATTCGCTCATTAGTAGCGTATTAGCTAGTTGAGGTGAAAGAGATTGTGAAGGGAAGAATCGAGAAATTCTGAAGCATAAAGAAGTTGAATAACCTCCTCAAAGCAGGATTCATCGCCTCGTAGCCACTCAATATATACAATATATATACAATGACATCGTTCCCATCATCATATTACTCCCTATTAACCTCAATCCATAAACCTCTTACGCAAGAGGATGTTGGAATGTACTTTGACCTTACACCTTGTAAGCTAAACAACAACAGCTGCAGCAACAACAACATCAACAACAACAAGACAACGGTAGACGAGGAGGTGAGAGCAAAAAAGGGGTGGGTGGAGGGG
Organism: Triparma columacea; assembly: GCA_030267965.1. Lineage (NCBI taxonomy): Eukaryota > Bolidophyceae > Parmales > Triparmaceae > Triparma > Triparma columacea. Next base: position 10,574 of record BRYA01000045.1, on the reverse strand, counting down.
GAGTGGGGGGAAGGGGGGAGGAAGAGATGGGGGGGGAGGATGAGATGGGGGGGAGGACGAGATGGGGGTACAGGAATAGATCGAGAGGGGCAAAGATATATATGGGACGAGTTACATTCCATCGCGGTGGTCGTTAATATTAGGTTGCGAGGCAGAGATAGATATGGGCAAGCTGCGGTGGTTACGGTTATATATGTGTGTGTGTGGTTATATGTTAGTGCGGCTAAAGAGATCGACCCCCCACCACCCCCCCAATCCCCCCCCACGGCTCGCTTCGCTCGCCGCCGGATGCTGGACTGACATTAACTTTTGCCTCAAGATAATATCACTCTACCATCGCATCACCCTCCTTACCCGCCCCCCCCCCCTCCCCCCCATTACGCTAGGCCTTCAATGATCTTCTCAACACAAACCCTAGCGTTATCACATCCTTCCATTTCCCCCCCATCCAGTCTGTGACTCTTTCATACACCCCTGATTTGTCCTACGACATTGTCCTGTCCTCCTCCTCCACCGCCCTCAACGTCCCCGAATCAATCCTCCAGCTCCTCCTCTCCTCCATATCTATATCCACGTACCCCAACACCTTCCACCAGCCCAGCATCTGCCCTGACCCCTCCTCAACCCACGCCTTCGCCAGGGTTATCCCACTGACTGTCCACGACATATACGGTGTAGAGTGCATTGTGAAAAATTCAACCAATGAGGGGATGAGTAGGTGAGAATGGACGAAAATAAGAACCACAGTTTCAACGGTAGAGAGAGAGAGGATGCAAACAAGTGGTCGCCAAACACAGTTGAAAATTTAAAAATATTAATGCAACCTTCCGATCGTCGCCCCCCCCTCCCCCCCACCCCCCCAACCCGCAGGGCCTTCAAGGGTGACAAGTTGGCGGTCGCCGACATCCTTCGGTCCGGTCGCACCGAGGCCGCCAAGTACTACCAGTCCCTCCTCTCCACCCCCCTCGCGCACACCCTCCTGTCCTTCCCGCTCGCCGTGTCGCTCCACCCGAAGCTGAGCGCGCTCCCGAGTTTCGGATCGATGCTCCCCAGGCAGATGGGCGAAAGATGGAAGGAACTAGTGGAAGGGAGGTGAGAAGGGGAATATTAGATGATGAGAAGAACAGGAGCGGAGCGAGGATGAGCTGAGCTACCCTTCATATATGTTTGTCAACAACCTTCTTCGCTCATCACTTTGCTCTTCGTCGTTCTTCTTCCTCCTCAAAATAACTACTCAACCATATAACTAATATCCTTCGCTTGTCGACTCGCACCATTCGCTCCTCGTAGGGTGAAGGGAGGAGAGGGGAAGGCAGAGAGGGAGTGGAATGAGGGGGACTGGGAGGGGGTTAGGGAGGGGGGAAAGGGATTGGAACTAAAGACACAAAAAATTATCGATGCCCTCGACAAGGTCGAGAACGGGTGCAGAATAATCAAGACAAAAACTGAGGCAAGGAAGGACGAACAAATTGGTGTGTGGTGCAGCGGCATCCTTGGCGTCAACGTGATCGAAGCGTGCCGGACCGACATGTCGCATGCCTGCAACGCGCACTTCTCCCAGATCTTCGCTTACAACTCTGGTATCAAGAACGCGCTTGGAGTGCTCAGGAGGGCGGGGAGGCTTGGGGAGGAGGCAAAGGCCGTCGACGAGGAGGGAGACGTCGTAGAGATGGCAGAGGGAATGGCAAGAGAGGCCAGGGACAATTTTCAGGACAGCATGAAGGACGCTATGGCGTACATTCGGAGAGGCATGAAGGCGGCGGCGCAAGAGCTGGCAAACGGAGAGATCAAGAGGACGAGCGACGCAAAGAAGCGGTGGGAGGACCTTCGAAACATCGGCGGGTTCTCAGACGAAGAAATCGAGGAGAGCAGGAAGAGGATCGATAGGGTCAGGGAGGCGGTTCAGCTGACGGTCCAGTTTATAGAAACAGAGGACGGCGAACTTGTCAGCATTCCAAGCGGGGAGGAGGAGGTTGAGAGCGGGGGGACGGGGGCAGGGGAGGGAAGGGGGGTGCACGGGGGGGGCTGGGTCGATGGCGGAGCCTGTGAGGGAGATGGGACAAACCAATTGACAGAGAGCATGGAGAACCTGGTGGATGGACTCATTGAGTGGGGAGACCAGGGAGGAGGAGGTTTCGAAGGAAGCTTTGAAGACGAATCGGAGGACGAATGAATAAAAGCTGGTAGTCCAGTGAAAGAATGTTGCTGAGGAAAGACACAGTGTCATTATTGGGAAGATTTCGCTTCCATCGGCATCGTCGACGGAAACGTTAGCCACGTTTTCTCCCCCGAGCTTCGAGCTGACAAGGGACTCACACAAATGCAGAAGAAGCGATTATGGCGAGCGAACCTCTCGTGGTTGTACACAGACAGGGCACTCGACTGAGGCTGAGGTAAACATCTTTTTTAACAAAACCAAATGGTTTTATTGAAGGTTGAGAGGAGCAATTTATTTTATTTAATGGGTTGGGGTTGTGTGTGTGGGGGGGGGGGGGGGGGGGGGGGGGGGGG
>BRYA01000044.1:4249-80377 GCA_030267965.1 Triparma columacea | reverse complement strand
ACTGACTTCATCTTGACCCTTGGGTCAGGACTCTTGAGATCTTCAAAGTGCTTACTCTTGACGCACTTCTCATAGAACTCCTTCCCCTTCCTGATTGCAACCTTCTCCTTATCTGTATAATCTTGGTGTTCATTCTTGATGATGTTGGCAAGAGAGGCCAGTGCAGCTTTATCAACCTCTTTGTCTTTTTTGAAGCTTTCAATTGCACTCTTCAAAACCCTCAATACTTTTGGTGTTCGTTTTTCCACGAACTTTCCAGGCAGATGACCTCCGGCATCAACGCATTGCAGTAGCCTAATCTTGCATTGCCGAAAGCCGTTGATTTCCTGGGTGTTGGTGATTGTGAATATTGCCTTTGTTGTGCCTCTTACTAGCTTTCCCAATCCTCCATAATCAACTTTCTTGTCAATTGACCACACAGCCACAGTCACACAGTCAGTGTTCTTTCTCCTCCAAATTAACCTCTGGACAAATTCTCTGTCAGTAAGCAGAAATGGGAATTTCTTCACTGTTGCAAACTTCTTTTCGTTGGTCCTCTCAGTCCCTTCCCTGATCTCTAGACGAGCAAGTTCTCCTGTTGCAAGTCCCTTGGTAGTTCTCTCCCTGCTGCAGTACTCAAAGAACCAAGCAGCTGCCTCCTCTGCAGTGCAATCTGCCACTCCGCTAGCCTTTCCTAATGTAATGCTCCTTTCTCCTTTCATTTGCTGTTTGTACTTGATCTCCATCTTCACTCCCTCGTAAGGTGACTCAAGAGGCCCCCACCCTTCTTCTTCCTCCCCACCAAAGAGCGCCTCCAACTCCCCAAATATCTTCTTCTGGTCCTCCTCCAACTCAACCCCCTCCATCATCCTCTCCACCAGAACCCCCCTGATCTCAGCATCAACCTCCTTTCCGTTCCTCCTGAACTTCTCCTGCAACCTGTTGGCCTCAATAAGCTGACTCTTTGTAAGGTAGTCGATTGCATTGTCCATCAGTGTCTTTTGAAGGCCTATAAAATGCAGATCAACTGTCTGAATACGAGTCACTCTGCAGACATTTGGAGCGATCTCATTGAAGAAGTAGACACCTGTAGTCTCTGCTAGCACAAATCCTTCCTTACTGAGGTCCTTGAAGCCTCCTCCTGGGTACTCTGTCAGCGGCACAAAAGCTAACATGTATGAAGTCCGGCCATTTTCAAGTTTGACTTCCTTCCACACATACCAATTCTCAAATAGTCGATTGGTGGCGGCAGGGACCTTCACGCCAACATGACAGTGCATGCTTCTAGTTCCCTCAAAATAATTCCTGAAAGTCCATGGTAAGTTCCCGTTATTTTTGAAGTGCTTCTCAGATAGTGCAAATGTGTCAAGCAGAAATTCCTCTGCCAATACACCCTTTGCTGACTTGTCCACAGTGACCCCAAAGGCTGCCCACACATTGTCTTCCTCTTTCCACAGGAACTTGTCCACCCCCTCCTTCAATGTCCCCTTGACTCTTTTTCCCTTCTCATACAGCTCATTCTCCAACCCTCCAACTCCTTCCAGCATGTTCTCCTCCTCTACTGTCAGCGGAGGTGGACTTGGAATAACATCCTCCACAAAGTGCTTCTTCCTCCTCTCATCAACCACCTCAGGCTTGTGAAAGTTCTTCTCAATCTCCTCCACCAGGCCTTTAATTGACGCGTAAATGGTGTTGACGTCCCCCCTCCCCTCACTGCTCATCTCCTTGGCTTCCATTGTTCCGACGAGGGTAAGGGCGGTTTGCCCGTATTCGTAGGCCGCTATTCTGATCTCACCATCAACCCTTGCTCGCTGTGCATTCTTTGAACGCGCAATCTTGAGGAGTTTTGTCTTTGCCTCCTTCGGCAAGGCGTTATCATCCTCTGACATTATCTCAACGCACTGGCCTGAGCCTTCATTGCGAACGGTTCTGATTCTAAGGAGATACTCGACGACCGTCGTTCCTTTCAGGAAATGCTGCCAAAGCACAACCTTTTCACCTTTCTCCTCATGGATAGTGTCACGTCGAAAAACTCCCGAATTACAATCAGTGAGAATATAATCGAGGACAAGCTGCTGCTCATCATGAACAACTACGCCGACATTTGCTCTCTTGGTATCCCACGACTGCTCAATGATACCTTCAACGGCACCACGCTCGACAAGCACACCCACCATCTCCTCGTGGGCTTGTTTGTGCTGGTATTTCATCTTATGGGGCGTAGTCTGAGCCTTGTTATCATCCATGCCACCATTAAGGGCTGCAGTAGAGTCATCGACAGCCTCAGGGGTGGCAGTATTCTCTGCGGCAACCTCAGCGGCGTCGACATAGTCTTTGGTGGCCTTGGGGACAATGGCGCGGTGTTTTATTACCTCGATGGTCTCAACGCGGTCGGCAGCACGTTCGTGAGCTGCGGCGCGATCTGCCGCGGCCCTAAGGGTGGCGGCATGGTCGTTTACAATCGTGACAATGCCAGCTGCATTTTCGACAAGGTTAGATGCGTCATTGACAGCAGCAGCAAGCTCATTAGCGGCCATAGCGGCAGCAGCAAAGTCGGAAGCATGTTTAGCATTCGCAGCCTTGAGTTTCGCAATCTTCTCGTAACTCTGCTTCAAGATTGAGTTGAGTTTTACCACCTCACGGTCCGACATTAGCCTGTGAGAGCGCGGAGAGAAACGAATGTGCGTAGGAAAGAGCTGGGTGAGATGGCTTGATAATCGTTCGCAGGGTCCCAGAGAGAAATCCCACTTTTCCTCATTTTTTCTCATTTTTCTCATTTTTCTCATTTTCACCAAACGAAGACACCCAGACCGAAGACCGAAGGAATCGGCGTTGCGAGGTCACCGACGGGAAGTCACCTGAGGCCTCCCTCCCCTCTCCCATCCGCTCCCCACCTCCCATCCCCCGGGCCCCAGATCCTACCGCGATCCCTCACCTTTACTCGTTCCTATCCTTCCTACTCCTGGACAAGAGTTGAAACCCCAAGGCCTTGCCGACGTTCTCGAAATGGAGGGGAAGAGATTGGCTCTCTGATCGCCTCTCCGAAAGTTTAAACGTGATGAGGTTTATTAAATGGATTTACGGAAGACGGTGCTGGATATATTAAAAGCGGTGCGGAGCGCAGTCGAAAGAGAGAGTCTCAGTTAATATTTGCATTAGAGCCCAAACATCCCACCTGTTTACCACACCACACCCGCCCTCCGCTCGCTCCTTTCGTTGACGGGCTGGTGGTAAGGATGAAGGTTCGGAACACTAAGCTAAAGACTTCGGCCCGTCCTCAACTGAATCGACAATTCTATCCACTCTCTGCTCCCCCCCCCGCCTCCCCCTCTCCCCCAAGCCAAACTAAGCCAAGTAATGTCGGAGTATTTGATGATTTTGGCCGGAAGGGAAGGGATCGATGAAGACGACCTCGGAGGACGATCTCGATGAAATATTGTTCGTTTTACTTAAACAGGACTCGATTCTTCTGAGTTTTTTTAGTTATGCACCAGAGTAATTTCCTTCCGCAGGTTTCAGATAAAACCTCCCCCCCCCCCTCCTTCCTGCTTCTAAGGGTTCTATTCTTGACCTCCTCCCTCCTCTTCAGTTAAAAGCCTTTTCCCTACAGGATCAGGATACGCTCGCCCATCTTGTAGTTTATTCCTTTCGCCCTAACCCTCTTTTCCCTTTCCTTACTGCCCTTGTAGGGGACGATGCAGAGCCTTCCGAGTTCAGGGTCCTTACCGTTCACGATCTCCTTCACGGCACCTGTCAATTCCGTCACTTCGACGTTTAGGTCCCCCGATCCGTATTTTCCCCACGCCTCCTCCAGCTCCTTGCGGGAGAAGAATATAGGCTTACAATTCTCGACCGCCTCATCCCCGTTGTCCTTCCTCTTCCAGCCCCCCTCCCTAAGGTCGTAAAAGTCCAAAGGCACGGTAAGGGCGTCGCTAAAGAAGAGGGGCACCTTGCCGTCTGGGAGCCCCCCCTTGATTGAAGTATAATTGAGCGCATCCTGCAAATCAGCCTCTGTCGGGGCTAATTTGAAGTATATCCCACTCTTCGTCCTCCCCTGCAGAGAGAGGGAGAGGACGGATGAGAGGGGGAGCGTCGAGACTGTTGCCGAGCGCCAGATCTCCCTTGGATCCATGTCCTTGTCTTTACTCTTCCCGTCACCCCACTCTTTCCTTGCAGACTATGGTGGAGTGAAGAGTTAAGCGAAGCGATGACCCAGAGGTTGGTGTAAGAATAGTGGGGAGGAGGAGGAGGAGGAAGATTTAGTCCAAACCCTTCTCGTGGCTCATTTCACTCGCTGCTTCGCTCCGACCAAAGTTGCTGTAGGCATAGAATGGTGAGGTGGGGACATTTAATCCCCCTCCCCATGCATGGATGATGCCTCGCTCCCCTCGCCGCTTCGCTCACCACCCATACGCACCTCCTTCCCATTCGCAATGATTCTCTCAGCCTCCACAGCCGAGGTAAAAAAGTAAGCGATGATCTTGGCCTTCTCGTCCACAACCATGTACGGGGTCCCTGACGAGTCAGTGACTGCAAACATGGGAACAGAAAGCAGCATCGTTTCAAGGTCCAGGGGGGGGGCAGCAGTTGACGTAGCTGCAAATGAAGGAGGTGATAATGAGAGGGGTAGTAAGAAAGGAGAGAGGAGCAGTTTTCGGCGCGCTTCATTTAGATCCTCATTCTGGAGGTAAAGGGTTGACGAGGTGGAGAAAGATTGCCGAGGAGATTGTCGAGGTAACCAATTTAGGCTGTTAAAGCCGCAAATAGGCGAGATTATGGTGAGGGAAGAGAGAATGAAGATGATAATACATGCCGTCATGATTGCCTGCCGATCCTGCAACCAGCAATTGAATTGCCAATTGAATTGCAAAGAGATTTTTGCCCACATCCAGATCCATTTCATTTCCTTTTGCTGACTGGTGCTGTTTGAACTCTGAGGGTTATATTTGTGATTTAATAGTCGTATATATAATGGTATTTCCGTATGGAAGTGATAGTACAGACACTGAAAATACGCAATTAATAAAAGGGGAAGATAAAATACATAATGATGATGATAGTCCCTTCGACGACACTACTAAAGAGCCGAATTCTCCAACACCAATCAACAAACCTGCCGCTTCAGTCGGCATAGGGTTTCTAGGCAGTCTAGCTGTGGCTGTCAACAATATTACAGGTCCCGGTATGCTTGATCTTCCATCTACCTTTCAGCGTTCAGGTGAGGGTAGGGGAAGGGGGTAGGGGAGGGGGGTATGAGACAGTGGTGCTGTTACTGGTGCCGTCGTACTCGTTTGTGTACTTTATACTGCTGCTGTTACTGGTGCCGTCGTACTCGTTTGTGTACTTTAGCTTACCTCCTCGCTCCGCCCTCCGTCGCCACTTACAATAGGCCTCATCCCCACAACCCTCACGATAATCTTCATCTCCACCCTTTCTGCTATGATTTCCCTGTCCCTTGCCAACTCTATAGGCAAGGTGATGGTGAAAGACTCTTCAAACAGCAACTTCAAGCACCCTATTGAGTACTCGGACGTCTTCAAGTACCATTACGGAACGCACGCCTTTTACGCCACCCAAGTTGTCTTCTATTTTTGCGTTTTGTCTCAGTGTGTAGCTTCTATAGTTTCGACAGCGCAGGTGGTTGATGCTTCGATTGCATCCCTTTTCGGTTCTTCCTACGCTCTTCAGTTTGGCAGTGGCAGTACTCCTCATGATGGTATTCCCTTGTGGATTGACTCGTGGTCCGAAGGGGATTGTGACGGTGACAGGTGAGAATGGACAAGAAGTGAAAGAGAGCGTATCCGATGTTTTCAGTTCCTGCACACTAACAGACACCTCTCCAAAGCGACGACTGCCTTCCTTTCCAGACCTCCCTTTTCGGACCCGTGATCCTTTCCTTAGGTTACATCGTGACTGCGTTGCTCCTTCTCCCGCTTGGGCTCATGGACATGAAGGAGAACATTGCGTCGCAGCTACTTTCCTTCTTCCTGCTCCTCGCTTTCCTGGTTTCCTTCACTGTGACCTTTCTCGGCTCCGATGACGTTGATATACACAACGTGCCGCTTTTCGGGTCCTCCTATACTTCCTTGCTCGGCGTAGTGATGTTTAACTTTGGTCTGACTGCCACAATCCCGGCCTGGTAAGTTCAACCCTGCTCCCTTACCTCACCCCTCCCTTCCACACCCTAACCCCCCACCCCCCCACAGGTTGCACGAGAAATCTGATACAACAACTCCCTCTTCCGTAGTTTGGTCATCCAGTATCCTCGTGGTAGTACTGTATGCAATTTGCGGGATAGGGGGGGGGTTGGGCATTCGTAACGTTCCCGATAACTTTCTCGCGTATCTCTCTGCCGGGCACTTGGGCGTGGCTTCTCAAGTCACTGCCAATCTGTTCAGCTTCTTCATCATAGGCCTCGGTATCCCCCTCTTCCAAGTTGTAATGCGCTACAACCTCGTCCATTCGCACGTCGTCAGTCCCCAGGTCGGGGTTTTGATGACATCCGTTCTGCCTTGGGGTTTGAGCTGGACAATTTACCAAGGCGAGGGAATTCTAGAGGTGAGAAAAGGCGAGGAGGGAAGCGACGCAAAGTATCGTGACGAGCTAGTAACGCCAGCGGCTATCGTTCTTACCCAGCTTTGCTCATCGTAGGTGTTCACGTGGTCAGGCCTCTGCTTGAATGGGCTCGTCGGTTTCATTCTCCCAGTCCTCGTAAGCATCACGGCTCTCAAGGTCGGCAGTGGCATGTGGAGCGGAGATGTGGAGTCTGCACATAAACACTACGGCTCCTCTTCAGAACGCTCAGTACCTGGCAAACACAACATGGTTATCAAGGTCTTCCCCTCTTTCCTGGTTGATTCGGACGAGAAGGAGCGAACGGCACTTGCTTGTGTCGGGGTTATGGCTGCCATTGGCGTCGTTGTGGGAATTGTGGGCAAAATATCTACGGGTGAACCAGATGAGCTCAAATAACATACAAGTGATTTATATATAGAACATTATCTTTGTTTAATGAACTCGCTTACCAACTTTGCAATTTCTTCCACCATCTCCAACTTCCCCACCTTCCCAAACTTACTATCAAAACCTGTTGCCGACGCTCTATTGAACTGTGAGGTCAGGTCAAAGTAGCATGGGGATAGATGGGGAAAGTCCAATACATCAACACTGATACTATTATTCTCACCCTGCCCCTCTGAGCTCTTCGAAGAGACCACGAGGGTCTCGTCGGTCTCGTCACCTCTTTGCACTTCCAAATCAACCACTCCTTCCAAACTGAGCTCCCTCGCCTTCTTCCCAATCTCCATGATCCACTCAAACGCCTCATCCAGTCCCTCTTCCCCCTCCCCTTCAAGAGATATAATCTTGAGGTTCCCCTTATTAATCCGAAACACGCGACGGGCAATATCCCAAAACGCCTCCCTATCAGGATTGAATTTAAAGAACTTGCCTCCGAGGCCCCTGATGAGCATCTTCAGGCTACCAAGCGCTCGCTCGGCTTCCTCCGCGCGTTCGGACCCTCCAAGCTTTCTCAAGACGCCGAGGGTGTAATCCAAACTCCCATCAAGATCCTGGTTGTTGGGGCTCACAAAAACACACTTGCAATCTTCACCACCGAGTCCCTCATCGCGTATGATCGTCGCGATTTTACATCCCAGCGAGTGTGCGACAATATCCACCTCCATTAGTCCCATCTCACGGCAAGCTTCCAAGGCAACCTCAGCACTCTTCCTGTGGTTTCCAAAACCTGTCCCAGCACCACCCAAGATATCGTCGTACTGTATGCAGACAACAGGTCGACCAGTGGAGTCGCCTATCATCTCCACGAACTGTTTGTAGAAGTAAATCGGGAAGCTGCTCACGATGTACCCGCCTAGGAATACCAGACTTTTTCCAGAAGAGTTTTCTGGCATGTAAACTGCCACCATACTTCGAGGTTTAGACCATCCCATTGGCTCATTACCATCATCATTACCATCACCGATAGGAGGGAGGAATGGCACAATCATTGATTCAACAGGACCTCCATAAAGGGGGGTAGGGTTAGAGTTGCGACGAAGCGACAATGCTCCTGGCAGCAAGAAAGAGCTTGAATGGGATACTAAAAGGGATATATGGGCAATTATAAGAATTATGTTACATTGGAATCTGGCTTGCATTATTTTGAATAGAATAGCGCTTGAGAAGGTAAAGAGTAGAGAAGGAAGGGTTTTGACACTGCAAATTGCATTTGACGTCGGACCAACTTTAACCCATTTCAAACTTGCTTTGGTATTATCCACATCTAAACTCCGTGCAAGTGATTCCCTGTAGAACCATAAAGGCCTTGTACAACACTTAATTTCGCCTAAATTGTCTGCTTGCCAAGTTTTGCAGCACCCAAGCACCGCAAGGCAGCGTCAATGAAAGATTCAGAGTGTTTCGGGACGCTTTTGCGGGTAGTTAACAAGTCAAAACGTATATCTCGGCTTCTAGGCGAGTTGGAGAAAGCTGAGAAGAAGAAGGCTGCGGTTTCGGAGAATAAAAAAGATAGGAAAGACCCGAAAGACCCTTCATCACCTGGGGGGACCTCACCTCCGCCATTGCCTCCCAATTCGAAAACATTGTACGGCGACGTTATCGTTACTTGTCGTATGTGTCATGATTACGGTGCCGAGGAGCACGCTCGTGCTTTTGTGCAGGCCCCCCCTTTATCTGTGGTGCTCTGCAGCAACAGGCTGGAGAGGTGAGACGAGCTGCAGAGCCGGTTTTTTCGCGTGCCTTGCCCTCTCCTCCTTCGTCGCTCTTCCTGTGCTTACTCCCTTGCTCAACCCCTCCCCCCCCCCTCCCCCCTCATCGCAGTGAAGCTGAGACTGAGGAGGTGCTACTTCATGAGTTGATTCACCTTTACGACTTGAGTGTGAAGAAGCTTGACTTTACTTCGTGCAATCAGCTGGCTTACAGCGAGGTGCGGGCGAACCGGGAGAGTGAGTGCAAGATTGGGAAGTTTAATTACTTGTCAAACTTGTGTAGGGGCAGTCGTGACAGGTTGGCTGCTTCAGCTGAAGCTGTTGCCTTGGCTCCCAGCGATGCGACCGCCACGGCCCCCTCAGCTGCCACCTCCCTCCCAGCCTCTTACATTTCTTCACTCTCGGCTAAGTTCTCCAACGGTTACAACAACTGGTGCACGGACAGGTTGAAAGATTGCACAAGGCAAGGTAAGAATCTGATCAGGCCATCGGTTCGTTCCTCTGCTCCTTCATCCCTCCCAACCCCTTTTACGGTTTCATTCGCTCGTCTGTCGCAGCTGCTTACTATGCCACCTCGAATATGTACCCTCTTGAGTCGCGCGATTGCGTTAGTGAAGTATTTGAAAAAGCCTTCAAGGACATGGAACCCTGGGGCGGCTCGGAAAATGCGACAACGAGCAACACTTCTGAGACCAGAACTTGAATTTGACCTCTCTACCGTCGCTTTATCGTCATAATACAATTCAGATCAACGAGAAAAAAAAAAATCCACCTTCAGATCATCTTTTCTCTTATATAACCTATTCCTTTTCCCCTTCGCCCTTATTCTCAACCCCGAACCACGCTGTCCTGCTGTCCTCTATGAACTCTTCAAATTTGAAGTCCTCAGGTTTGTTATTGAAGATATCAACCCAATCTTTGTCGCAGGTCCTTCCGTCGAACCTTTTCAGTATGCCTCCAATTATCTTCTCCGCCTCACCCTCCCTGAAAACGTTCACAATAATGTCGGCCCTGACAAGCGTCATGTTCTTCGATTCAATGTAGTCGTCGAAGACAGAAAATGATATGACTGGTTGGGCGTTCGCAGGGTCGGCCTGGTAGTCCTGCAAGTTGGCCAAGACAAAGTGCGAAGGTTCAAAGAACTGTAGAGAAAAGCAACGGGGGGAGCGAAGCGAAGACCGGAAGGTTTTAGGTTTGAGCCAACGAGCGCGGCACGGTTCTTTACATTGCTGGTTCACGATGTCGTCGCCACGCTGCGCGCTCATCAGCAAATTCTTCTCACCTGCACAATCAGGTTGTAGTATCCAGCCCCTTCTTCCGCCTCCCCTTCCTCGGCCACTTTCTCCTCCTGGAAGACTGGGGAGATGAAAAACTTGCAGTTTTTGGTAGTCGCCCTGTGGAGGACCAGCTTCCCCACGCTCCCCTCAACCACCCAACCAAGCGTGCCCTTCTTTTCAGCGTGGAAGTCCTTCCATAGGCTGGCAATCTCATCGCCATTCAAGCCCTTCACGGCATCCATGTCCAGTATTTGGTTGAGATCTTTGGGTCCCGCAAATGAGAAGCCGGAGAATGGTCTTGGCCTCAGAATGGATTTCGTGGCCAGCCTCGTCGCCAGCCTGGTGCATTTTTTGAGCATTTGGCAACTCTGTTAGTTAAATTAGTGCTTATGATTATGAATATGCCGTCGTTGGACCAGACACGTTTCGGTTACTATGAAAATCGGTCAGGGCGGGGACAAATGTGAAGATTTTTGCTCAAAATCAGCCTAAATTGCAAAAAAAAACCAATCAAATCTCTTACCCGCGGAATGGCTAGTGATGCTCGAAGTATCCTCGGGGTGAAGGATGTAGGAGGCTCTTCCAAGCCCTTAAACCCCCTCGAGGAGGCAATGGGTGGAAAGATTGCCCCAAAAGCAGCCGGGTCCTCCAAGCCTCCCCTTGGAGTGTCCAGAGAGGTCTTTAACCTGCTGCAACAGCAGCAACCTGATGATGCGGTGTCGACGGGTGATCTTTCGCGGTAAGCGTGTGTTGTTTTTGTGGAATGAGGCTCTTCTTGCCCCCATAATCCTCTCAGCGCCCTTCCCCCCCCCCACGTCCTCACCCCTGCTCCCCCCCCTCCTCACTACCCAACCCTTCACTCCCCTTTTCCAGCGGCCCTTCCCCCACACCCGCGTCCTTGCCAATGATGGCTCCCGCCAGGACATCGTCGAAGAAGATTGGGACCCTGTCAAAGGATACCAGGGTTTCCCCTTGGGTTTGGGCTCCCTTTAGCAGTAGCGCAAGGAGTGATGGCGCCGAGTTGTGTCACTGGGTAAAGGCCGGCGTTGAGTACCCTGATTATCCTTTTGCTAGGTTTAACATTCATTTGGATAGGTGAGGTGTGGGGAGGGGGGGGGCGTGGAGATGTCTGATTTGGGTACTTGGCCTTTCGTCGGTCGACCTTACTTCTCTTTGCTCACCGTCACCCACATCATCCCGACCTCCACCGACCACCTACCCCAGCGTTGAATATACTGAGGATGAGTACAACCTATACCTCTCTAATTCCGAGTGGACTCGGTCGGACACTGACAAACTCATGGGGCTGTGCCGTCGGCTAGACCTTCGCTGGGCTGTGATTCACGATCAGGTACGATATCTTTGCCGACCCTATTATGCATACTTATAACACTCAGCCGACTAACGCAAACCATCCTCGACTTGCTTTGCTCGCCATCCTCAGTTCAATGCAACTCCCATGAGGTCAATAGAGCAGCTTCAGCACAGGTACTACTCCGTTTCGTCGCGCTTGACCCACGTTAGGCTCACGCTCGCCCAGGCCGGTCCCATCGACCCGTCCAACCCTATCAACACCTTGGGGACCGGGAGCTCCTCCCAGTCCTTCAACCTTGCATACGAGGAGGAGAGGAGGAGACAGCTGGAGGTGGCGTGGAAGAGGTCGAAGGAGGAGGAGAAGGAGGAAGCTGACCTAAGGAAGGAGCTCAAGCTTGTGGAGGCGCAGCTCAGGAAGCTCAAAAAGGCGGGGAAGGGGGGAGACATGACGAGCAGCGGAGGGGTGACCGCCACTGACCCAGAGGAGACCGCCAACTCCCTATTCCACCGCGCTCTTCCAACTGCCGGGCTCCCTTACCTGCAGTCCGCCAGGCTCGAGAACCCCATCGGCGTTAACGGTCTTAGCAAGACCCTCATCAAGAAGGTGAGGAAGAGCGAGCGGCAGGAGCAGCCAAACGACGACTTCCGACGATAGTTTGAAGCTCTAGATCCTCGACACCTCCCCTCCCTCCCCCCCCCCCTGACCCCCCGATTCCCTAACGCTAATGCTCTTCGGTGATTCACTTTGCTCGTCGCAGATGGAGCTCGTCCTCCACGAGCTGGAGATTGAGTCCCGTCCCCTCCCCACTAAGACTGTTGTTGACATGTACGATCACCTCCGGAAGTCCATCGTCACGCTTCTGACTTTGCAGAAGGTCGCAAGCAAGAAGGAGACGCTGCTGCTTACGAAAAAGCATGAGATCAATAGGGCGGGGGGGGCCAGCGGACTGGAGGACGGAGCGCCCGTAGTTTACCCGCCAAATAGGGGGGCAGGAGGGGGGCAGAAAAGGAAGGCTGACGCGGCGGCTTTGCAGTCGCACGAGCAAATGAAGAGGAGGGGATAATCAGGGAACAGGAAAATTTCTCCATTTTATTTGCACAAAGCTCTCTCGCTACTTTTTATCCTCCAGCCCCAGCTTCCTAAGTTGTCTCTCCAGCTGGATCTCCTTACTAAGGTACCCCCTCTTCTCGTACCTCGTGTAGTACTCCATCATCTTGGGCGGTGGCCTGGCCCTCCTGGGGATCATGCCTGGCTCAAACTTGTGGGGCTTGAGGAGGGCACGGAGGGCGAGGCGGTTGAAGTGAGTCGCGACGACGGACCCTCCCGCAGCCTCAATCGAGGCAATAGCCTGCGAAGAGACGCTGCTGACCTCAAGGTTGAGGGGGTACTTGCATGAAATGTCCTTGGAGGTCTTGACCTTGTCACTGGCGACGAGCTTGACGCCGTGCTTTATGCTTGAGACGACGTTGGCGTCTATGAGGTCCTTCATTGTTATGACGCCGCCGGACCCGGTGCCGGTGGGAGAGAGTCTACCCATGGAGACATAGTCCTCTATTTTATTCAACCCCACAGTCTCAAACTGGGAGAGGGGAGAGATGGGAAGGGATGGGTGAGGGGGGTTAGTTTAAGGTGTGAGAGGGGGGTGGCGGGGCGTTGCGAGCTTCATGCGATACTCACTTCCTTCTTGTTAGGCTTGCTAAAGCCTCTCTTCGGCAATCTCCTGTACATTGGTGTCTGCCCTCCCTCGAACCCAAGTGGTATGCCTCTTCCTGCGCGTGCCTTTTTTCCTTTGTGTCCCTTGCCACATGTTTTGCCCAATCCGCTACCGATACCGCGACCAACTCTCTTTTTCTGTGAGGGAACGAAAGGTCAGACGGGAAGTGAGGGTTAATTTCGCACTTATTAGAGTGGAAGGGGAGGAAAATTTGGGATATATTGGGATTTTACAGTCGTATATTGGTCGTAGAGTGATCGTATGGTGATCATAAATCCATAGGAGCACAATATTAGCAACTCCAAACAAGCGACGGGCACATCATCTGAGCACATCATTTCTCCACTTACAGAATGACGCGACCCTGGTTCGAATGTTAAGTCGTTTAATGAGAGTGATGAAAGGGGCCTAGATGTGATTGATGGCCTAGTAGTCACACTACGGCTGTGTGTGATGATGAGGGAGGAGAGCATTTTTTGTTTGCCTTCCTCTCCATGTTTTTCACTTTTTATAGTCAGTTTTTTTGCTTCTTGGAAGGGAAATTGAAGCATAAAACTCATCGCCGTCACAGCACAATGTTTGCCACAGCCACCGTAAATAGTATTCGCCCTCTCCCATCTATCTTTAATGTCACAAAATTTATTTTAATTCCCCGCACACGCATCAGGAAGCTCATCCCCCTCATACGCTTTGCACACAATCGCTGTAAGATCTCCAGCCGGATATCCGTCGCCGTCGTCAGCTACGGTTTCTCCGTCAACAACAACCCACGGCACGAAGGTGTGCTCTGGCGTCGCCTCCGCAATAGATTGCATGAGAGGGCTCCCGTCATTCTCAGAACCCAAAGACGGGTCAGGGCCTGCACAATCAGATATGATGTTCCAGTCTAATCCTTCAGCGCATGTTATAGCCGCGGTGGTGTTGTATGGACCCACTCGATTCTTGTTGTCATTCGAACTCTCCATGCACTCATAAAAAGGAAACCACTGAGGGATGGATGTAGCAGCGTCAACGGTGGGGAAGTGCGACTGGGCGCAAGCGAGGTACATATTACCTATGCACTCGTTCACACCGTGCTGACAGTCCCAACCGCCGGTGGAGGAGTTTGGAGAGGCGTTGCCATACGGGAGGACTGAAAGTGACACGATGGAGGGAACGGCCGACATGAGGGCGGAGATTTGAGTGGCGGAATAGTTTATGCAGTCTGGACACAGTGCCTCCATGGAGAGCTGCACAGATACGAGTCCGGACATGATGGCGAGACGATCGACAGCAAAAGGAAGATCAACTTTTTTGAGAGTTATGGGCTAATTTTCAAAGTATATACTTCAAATTAATGGTCTTAGCCTACGTTTACAGTGTATGTGTGGGTGTTATGAAGTTGTGAGTAACGCTAGGAGAGAAGTGAACTTGGAAATATTGTTCTATCTTTTTTGGCAAATCTACTTTCAGGGGGAAATAGTCGAATTTCAAGGACCAATCGTTTGCCATCGTTGTACTGAGTGTAGTGACGCACACTAAGTAGGCTTTAACAAACGTGAAGTCACTAAGCTTCCCAAAACCACACTAAAATTATGGGGCGGAATTGGGCGCTCCGGAAACCCCTCGCTCTTACATCTGAGGAAGCGCAAGTGGAAGGGATGGCGATACCTCGGCATATGACCCTGAAGGATCTCGTGTCCCTCGGTCTCGGGGGCACGATAGGCAGCGGAATATTTGTCCTCTCAGGTTTCATCGCCTGTCGATTCGCCGGTCCTGCCACCCCTCTTTGCTTCGTTATCTCGGGGTTCTGCGCCGTGCTCTCCGGCTGCTGCTATGCGGAGCTTTCGGCGAAAATTCCTGTCTCCGGTTCCGCGTACGCGTATGTGTACACTTGCATGGGGGAATACTTTGCCGTGGTTGCAGCAGCTTGCCTTACTTTAGGTGAGATGAACAATGGAAATAGGCTCCAAATTTAAGATCATCTCACCCTTACCCTTCTCAGAGTATATGATATCCGGGTCCGCGGTGGCGAGGAGCTGGGGGGACAAGGTTCTGGAGTGGCTCAAGGTAGAGATGGAGGCTGGGGATTGGGCGGAGAAGGTTTTCGAGCCCTTTGGGCCTGATAGTTTCAACCCTCTTGCGGGGCTGCTTTCGGGCCTCACTGTGTACCTATTGTACAGGGGGGTTAGGGAGTCGAAGCGCGTCACGAACGTTGTGACGGTGGCAAAGGTAATGGTGGTCCTTTTCATGACCATTGGAGGGTTCTTCCTTTTCAAGGTCGGCAACGTGAGGCCTTTCGTGCCTCCGCACTCTGTCAACCCTGAGACGAATAAAGAGTTCGTGGGGGGGTTTGCGGGGGTCATCAGGGGGGCAACTTCGTCCTTCTTTGGCTACCTCGGGTATGACGAGGTTTGCTGTGTGGCGGGGGAGGCCATCAACCCCTCGGTTAACGTGCCTAGGGCGGTCATGCTCACCATAATGGGCGCTGCTACTCTCTACGTGATGGCTACTGCCGCCTTGACGGGGATGCAGCCCTATGAGTTGATAAGGTGAGAGGGAGGAGTGGAGGAGGGAGGAGCAGAGGAGCGGAGGAGCGGAGGAGCGGAGGAGCGGAGCGACTTCCTTAGTTTGATGGTTCCATTGATTGTATCAATGTCGTCGTTTTAATCATCCAATCCCCTCCTCCCCCCACGAGCTCTTCCCTCACCCTCCTCCTATCCCACCATCCCTCCCGCAGCGAATCGAGCGGATTCCCCGATGCCTTTCATTATAATGGGGCGACTGTGGCAGCCCAATTCGCGGCAGCCGGGGAGGTCTTCACTCTGCCTCTCGTTGTTCTTGTGAGTTTGCTCGCCCAGCCCCGTGTCTACTACATGATGAGCTTGGACGGACTCCTCCCCAAGGTATTTAGGGAGATTGACTATAGTGGAGGTGGAGAGGGAAATTTGACAAAGGGCATTTTAATATGTGGGGCTATCATGACGATCATCGCGGCGTTCGTGCCCTTCAGTTTGTTAAACGACATGATTTCAGCGGGGGTGCTGGTGTCGTTTTCTCTTACAGACAGTAGTTTGTTGTTGTTGCGGAGGACCAGTAGCGGGGGGGGGTCACTTGAGCGATCGATCGCTAGTATCAATTTCGTGAGCTTCGTTGGAAGCCTCATTTTTGTCAGGGTGAAGAACTGGTTCGGGACGTTGACCTTCGTCTTCACAATCTTTTTCGTCTGCTGGGTGGCGCGCAAAATTGGTAAGGAATGTCCAGAGGCGAGGATGAAGAACGGCGAGGAGAATCTGTTCAGGACACCCATGGTACCCTTCCTCCCATGCACCGCGATCTTTATTAACTGGTATTTAATCGCCCAGCTTGAAGTTCTTGGGCTAGGGTTGCTCACTGTCTACATGGGGCTGACGACACTGCTTTACTTCGGATACAGCATCAGGAACTCTATTGGGAACAACGATGGGTGGAAGGGGGGGGAAGGGGGAGGGGAGGGGGGCATTGAGCTTACGGACAAGGACAATGTAGGGCTGTTGGGTGGAGAAGAGAGAAGTGGAGGGGGGGGAGAAGGGGGGGGAGAGATATAAAGAGTGTGTACTTCATGTCAGTTTAGAACGTGGAGGCGTTTATGATTTTTAGCGGCGTAGGGAGGCTTGCCAAGCAACAACTTTTGGTTTGGAGTTAGTTGATTTGTCTAAACGTCATAGAAATTTTAGTCAAGATATTAAATTATAAATTGTTAACAAAAAATCTTATATAGCTCTTAAATATATGATCCTGATAAGATGAAAATTATATTTTTCAATACATTATTTAGACTTTACATATTCTTCAGTATATTGTAAAATGACCATAGATATTTATATACACATTTCAATTGTTAAATATGAAATCTAAATTTTCAAAAAAACTAAAAAAGTTACTAACGAATTTTTTAATATCTTAATTTGTATTTTGAACTTTTGAATCATATTCTGAAAGCTCTAAAGTGCAAATTTCAAACGTGTCACCAGAAAATTTTGGCACATTTTGTCAACTTCTTCCAACTACCGTTGTCGGAATTAACCGTTCGTTATTTGTGACTAAATCTAGTCATCTAACAATTCAACAGCCTCTCTCTAAGATAAAGTATACATCTCGTACACCCTGTCGAATAAAGTCCAACCTTGCAATTCCGAGCTGAAAATCACTTCATGAAGTTATGCTTCTTGCTGCTCCTCTTCTCCCCCCTCCCTTCAATCATCTCCCTTGTATCACCGCCATCCTTCACCACCCATCTTCGGCCTCCTACGTCTCTGAACTCCATCCTCCCCAACCCCCTGGTCGCTGAAATTAAGATGTCTGCGACTGTGGAGCTCTTCTCGAAGGTGAAGGCGATGGAGGCAGAGGGTAAAAAGGTGACATCGCTTTGCGTTGGCGAGCCGGACTTTCCTCCGCCGCAGGTAGTCCTGGACGAACTTGTAAATGCCATCTCCTCTGGGCAAACTACTTATACTGCAGTAACTGGGACGGAAGAGCTTCGGTCTGCGATTGCCGCAGATCTCCTCAAGAGGAAACACCTCCAATACAAGTCCACGGAGATTCTTGTCTCTAATGGCGCGAAGCAGTCTGTGTACCAGGGTGTGTTTGCTATCTGTGGACCTGGAGATGAGGTGATAATTCCCGCCCCCTATTGGCCCTCATACCCTGAGATGGTCGCCCTGACAGGGGCGACCCCTGTGATACTTCCCACCACGATTGAAGATGAGTTCCTCGTCAACCCCAAGGCGCTTGCTGCTGCCATCACCCCAAAGACGAAAATGATAATATTTTGTAACCCTTCAAATCCCTCCGGTGCCGTTCACTCTGCATCCCTAATGTCTGAGATTGCCGACGTCATTCGTGATTACCCCCAGCTAGCCGTCCTATCTGACGAGATCTACGAGCGTCTCGTCTACAACCCCTCCAACCCCCACGTCTCCTTCGCCTCCCTCCCCGGCATGTACGATCGCACCCTCACGGTAAATGGCTTCTCAAAGGCTTACGCTATGACTGGGTTGCGTTTGGGTTACATGGCGGCCCCTGCAAACCTCCTGAAGCCTTGCATTACGATTCAGTCCCAGCTCACTTCATGTGCCAGCAGCATTTCGCAGGCTGCCGGGGTCGCCGCCCTCACCAAGGTCCAGGAGTCGGAGATGGAGGCAAACGTAGAGATTATGCGCAAGGTGAGTAGAAAAAATGGCGAGAAAACTTTGTTTTGGCAATTCAGTAGTAGTTGACTTCCCCTCAATATATTTGCACCCCCCCTAACATCCAAACTTTGCCCCTTGCACCTCCCACACCATATCTTCCACCCTGCACACCTAGAAACGCGACTACGTCCTGTCCAAATTAGCCGCGATGCCTGACGTGAAGTCATTTACTCCTGACGGGGCTTTTTACGTCCTCCCTGATGTCTCTGCATATTACGATGGCGATGATGCCACCCTCTGCCTGGACCTTTTGGAAAACAAGGCTCTTGCGCTCGTCCCCGGCTCAAGCTTTGGCGCGCCCGGAACCATTCGCATTTCTTACGCCACCTCCCAGGAAGAGCTTGAGATTGCAATGCAGAAATTGGGGGATTTCTTGAAGGAATCGCGACAATAATAACGACAAGTTTTGTACTCAAGCGCACGCAAGGCCCACATTTTTGACGTTCGTTTGAACCCTCTCTCACGCTCCCCCCAACATCCCAAAACATTTTGTCAAAACTCCAAAAAACTCTTCCAATCATCTATCAATTATAGACCATGAGCGAGTTCACTAAGAACACAAAGGCGCTGAACAACCTCATACAAGACACCGAGACCCTGGAAGAATGCGCTAAGACCCCTTTAACAATGTTAAACTCAAGCCTCTCCTCGAAGTTTGTCATTCAGACCAAAACATCTCGTGATGAACTTCAAGAGAAGGTAAACGGCTACAAGAAAAGGCTCACTGAGATAGATCCCGTGACGGGAAACTCACGCTACGGTGAAAATATGAAGAAGAAAGTGAAAAAATTGCTCGATGACTTTGAGACGGTATCTGGGAAGCTTGATGGGCTCATATCGGGCGGACTTTTGGAGGCTTTTCAAAAGATCGAGGAGGAGGAGAGGTTGGCAGAGGAGGTCAGGGTCGCAGAAGAGGCGAAGGCTCAGCAGGAGAGACTGGAAGCCAAGAGGAAGGCTGAGGAGGAGGAGAGGTTGAGGTGAGCATGGTTGTGCGGGGCGGCTGCTTTCATTTCGCTGCTCTTGCCAACCCCCCCTGACCCCTCTCTCCCCCAGCTCCATGACTGAAGCCCAGCTTCAGAAGGCGAAGGAGGATGAGGAGAGGGAGAAGTTGCGTGTTGCTGCGGAGGCTGCAAGGCAGGTTCGCTTGCAGCAGGAGGAGGAGGAGCGTCAGAAGGCGGCCGCCGAGCTGGAGGCTGAGCGGGGTGAGTAAGGGGTTGAACCCGATCCACGAAATCCCCAGGTCTTGTTAGCTTCCCCCCCACCTCCCCTTACCCCCCCCCCCGACCACCCCACAGCATGGATATCATCCATTGAGGTCTCAACAGCTTCCTTCTCAGCCCAACTTTCCAAGCTCCCCCCAACCTCAAAGCCAATCCTCCTCCAATTATACTCTCAGATAAAGTCCCACCCTGACAACGAGAACTTCCGTCGGATAAAGATTGACAATGAGAAATTTATGAATGACTTCGGGCAGCATGAGGGCGGGAAAGAGCTCTTCCTTGCCGCTGGTTGGAAATTGCAGACGATAGACGAGCCTGCTGCCAAAATTCTCGTGCTGGTGGAGCCCAACCTTGAAGCCGACATGGACGGATGGATGCGCTGGTTCGACCGAATAAAGGAGATTGTGGAGGTATTGTCTTAGGTTATACGCAACAACAAAATTAAGCAGCAAAGTTCATACAATATGGGACATATTTTTAGCCCCCTCAACCTGAACTCCTCCCCTCTCAACCTTTACTTCCCCCCGAACCAACTTCCCCATCCCCCCCCTTTGCTGTCATCCGAGGTCTCCTCCGACTGGAACGTCGAGCTGGTTCCAAAAGAAGTATCGGTGTCTGCAGGCCCCCCATCAAAGGAAGGCGCAGGAGGGAGAGGCATCGACGAGCCAGGAGGCGCCGTCGAACCTCCCGGCCCTCCGAACCCCCCGAGCCCTCCCATGGTTGGGGGGGCCGTGGGATCTGCAACTCCCTGGGCGGCGTAATCCTCCGCGCCGGGGGGTCCCTGTGCTGTGTACTTTGTGATCATTATTCCGAGACCCTCAATCAAGGCGAGAAGAACCCCCCCCACGACGGCGCTCTGGGTGGCAGCCTTGGGCCCGGCCCTCGCGGCCAGAATCCCCCCAGTCCCAAAGCCGCTCAAAATTGCATTCCAAGGGTCCTCCTTCTTCCTAACATACGTCAAAGTGCAATCCAGAGTAGCGAAACAACCCCCCCAGACAGCAAAATTACCACCCAGCACGGGTGCCCTAGCCTTGACAGCACTCAGACCCCCCCTGATCTTGCTCCCACTAGGTGAAGTCCAAGAACCTGCGGAGTTACAAGCGAGTCGACGGCAAAAGGGTCGAGTTAGTGGGTCAATCCTTAGAATGGTGTTGTGGAAGGTTGGTACTAAGGAGTTGTCTGCCTTCGAACTGCCTTACCCTTGACAGAATGCCATATACTCCCCCCTACGGCGCCTAAAGCAAACGCATTCCCAACATCTTCAACAATTCTATTGGGACACGGTTCCCTATCAGCGAGAGGAGCCATGGATGGGTGGCTTTTTACACAGAGAAAGGCGACGGTGGAACGGAGAGTCTCTGAATTCTACTTTCTCCGCACGTCCCTACTATTCTGCACCCTATTTTACGCTCTCTCTATAAGATTTTGTTCCAATTAGCGTCTTTCTATGTATTATTAATTATTTTGGAGCTCTTTTGGTAATTGTTGGCTGGGACGCCGACTCACCACTCTTCGAACACTCCCTCTCCATTCACCTCCGACAGGCCAAAAGCTCGAAACGAAACTACCACCTCATTACCCCACACCCCCCCCACCCGTCCACTTCCCGGAATCATGCCTTCCTCACCCCAAAAGTCTCCCGCCTCGTCCCCTTCTAAAAAAAATATAAACCCAGCAAGGTCTCCGACAAGGAAGCCCAAGCCCAAGTCCATGCCTGTTCGCGGAGCTCCCAAGGAGTGGGAGAGGGGCACTCCCGTGACGCTTCACGATCCATCAACCAAGCTATTGAAAGCCCCTCCTCCGTTCATCATTCTCTTGGCAATCAGCGGATTCGGTAAGGTTTGCTCGAACTGGTTTGTCATTTGTTTGTCAACATGCACAATTTCTTGACTACCCCCCGCTCACCCCCCCCCCACCCCCCCCTTCTTCCCAGTTTCCGCATTGTGCACGACGTCGGGCCACGCTAACACTCTCTCCTACTATGATCGCCGCAAGTGGTTTGGGGAGACTGAGGATGAGGACTCCAGCGCCTTTTCCTACGAGCTCATTACCTTCATCATTGCGTCCTTCGGCGGTGCACTTTCGGTCCTTCTATCCAACTCGCTCACCGATGACGGGTCTAACTCCACCAAACCTGGAGTTCAAAACGCCACTTTCTCCGCGGCCATTTTCATGTCTCTGCTGATTACCAAGAACCCTCCGCTCCACTGCATTTTCGCCGCCCTCCCCTTCGCCTTCGGATTCCTCGTGCCTCACTCTTCGAACTCCTACCTCTCTCGCCTGTCCATCCTCGCACCTCAGGCCCTCACGGTTTTCCTCACCTCCTACTACGTCAACCCACACACTCCCTCCTCCACCTCCGTTTCCTCTTCGGCTTCCAACCTGGTCGTCGTGCTGGCCCTGCTCATCACCTTCATCCCCGACTACACCAACAAAAGGGGGCTCTCCATCCTCACCCTCGCCCTGCTAGCTTGCGTCCCTCCGACCTTGGACTTTGGGAGCGCCTCTCACATTCCCGTCCGCGCTCCCGTCACCTCTCTCGTCGTGTTCTTTGCCATCCTCGCCGCGACTTGGCTGGTTCTCAACCACCGCCATAAAAATGGCCACCTCACCGTCGGCAAGAGTGGCCCTCCGGTCGTGCGATCCTTCTCCATCGCCTGCCTATGCTCCCTCCGCATCGTCCTCGCTCTTTCCACGGTCCGCCTTGCCGACGCGCACACTTCCTATGCCCGTGACCCCACCCTCGTCCTCTTCCAGGTCTTCATGGGAGCCACCACTGCCCTCCTCCTCACCTGCTTCGCTAGCGCCGTCGCCGAGTCCTGGTATCCCGTTGGGTCCATGCAGTTCCAAATGGTCGCGTGGGACACCATCGGCCTGCTCTTTTACTTCGCCCTGCCCATCGGGGTCCTTTCTTACAAGGCTTGGCACAAGTACCAGATTGCCGCGACGCTCGTCAGCTGGGGGATGGAGGGCGGCGACGCTTACAAAATTGTTAACTCCCTCGCCACATTGGCCGTGACGACCACCGCGATCTGCCTTCCAATGCTCAACAAGTACAGCAACCTGTGCAGCAACTGGTTCGCCAAATGTTACACCCACGGACAACCCAACACCAACCGCGTCTCCATCACTGTCGACTTTGCCGACCTCTTCCCCGCAAATGACACTCCCACCGCTGCTGAGGGGTCCGAAGACGGCCAGGCCAAGCTTTGGGCTGCCTGCAAGAAGCACGAGGCTAGGCTGACAATTTTTGTGACTGCCGAGAACTTGAAACAGAATCCCCACCTCATCGCCGAGCTCAGCAAGGCCCACAACATAGGAATCACGACCGGAGCGAACTTCACCGAGCGCTGGACTCCCGTCAAGAACAGGGTACACCAGGCTGCAATCGACTACTTCAAGGTTATTGGGAAGCAGCCCACTTGGTACAGGGGAGCCGCGGGACATCGTCACCCGGCCGCCTTCCTAGCCGCGAATAATCTTGGAATGCGTGTCGCCTTCTGGTCCACATACGGGGAGATTCCCCCCTCGTGGGCGGAGGAGACGACGTCCTCAATCATTTTGAACTTCAAGTCTGACTTCAAGAAAACTAGGGGGGGGAACATACTCTTCGTCAGGAGAGGCGATGGGAACGAGGCGAGCATCGCCAGCAACATCGAGGAGCTGCTGTCCACCTTTGGGGCCGATGGAATTTTGATGGATATTTTGGATGCGACTGTGAAGAAGGACCACGAATTTGTTTTGGAATAGATGCCGCGGGTTCCCGACGCCACGCTACAACAATATGCACACAATACACCACAACATCACAACAACATTTTTCAATACGCTTTCACAAAATAAAAACTCTTGTCTTCTATATATTGTAGCTATGTTATCATGAGATGTTACACCCCCCGGCACCCCCATCTACGTTTACTCTCGTCCGCCGGTTCTTCCTCCGCTCCCTCGCCCTGTCTCCCACGCTCTTCTTGATATCCTGCAACGTCACCTCCTTCTTCCTCTCCCCCATTCCCTCATAAGACATGCCCATGGTGACGTTCTCGGTCTTCTTGAAGGCCACGCTAGACCTCTCCTGCTGTTGCAGCTTCGTGAACGCTTCGCCGCTTATTTTCCCGCTCGCGCTCCGTATCTCGTCGCCGTAATGCATGTGCTGGTGAAGGTTGAAATTGTAAGCAGACCCAGACTCGGGGGGGCCATTCGGACGGTACCTCTGGCTATTATGGTCGTAACCCCTCCTACTATTTACATTGTTGTAATTCCAGCCCTCGGAGGCCGGCCCCGACCGCCTAAACAGGTTCTCAGATCCAGCCCCAAACTCCCTATCATAGATCTTTCTCTTTGCTGGATCAACGAGGGTATCATAGGCCTCAGAAATTTGCTTGAAAACTTCCGACGCCTTCTGTGCGTTATCTATATTACGGCTAAGGCGAGGGCGGGGCATGGTAGGGTGAGTCAGAACATGTGAGGCAGGGTGTGTGTCATGCGTGGGCATTCTTACTCTGGGTGATAGCGTAACGCCAGCTTCCGGTACGCACTCTTGATCTCCGCAGTCGAACTAGAAGGATTCACTTTGAGAACGCCGTATAGGGATCGATTTAATGAAGCCATGCGCCGCAGAGATTTCGGGGCACAGGGGAAAAACTATTACTTTGGTGGATTCTAAACACGGCAAGCTATTTATGACGATAAAAACGCGATTACAACCGCTTCCTATAATTTGAGCCAATATCACGCAAGGGCTGCTGATAAAATTGCCAAACTGATTTGCCCCTCTGCTCAGATTCTTGTTTGCATGCTAAAAAAAGCAGCACGTGTACTATTTCGCATCCCGACAAGTCATTACACACCTACCTGTAGCATGAGTACCTTTGCCGTAAACGATGAAGCTGAAAAGAAGCAACCCTCTAAACTCGCCAGTCTTGCAGCGAGATTAGTGGCAAAGAATGAGCAGGACAACCTCAATGAGGTAGAACAAGTGGGCAAAACAAATTATAGAGACGACGATAGAGACAGCGGTGATGACGAATCTGATGACGATGGCTTTGGTGCCTACGATTCCATTGACAATGAAGAGGATGAAGAGGAGGAGGGTGAAGGGGACCTGGGAGATGCGCAAATGAACATGATTGAGAGGCTTGTTGCCGCAAGGGGTAGCGCAGACGCCGGGACAGCTGCAAAGATAACCGACCTCCTCAATTCTATGGGTATAAAGTGGGGTGGGGCTGAGAGGGTGAAGAGAACTGATGTATTCGGGGAGGTAAGAATGGAGGAAGAGGTCCCAGGAGACGCTCAATGCGTTTTATACCAACCCCCTCTCCCACCCCATCCCCGCTTTCGCCCCTCAGGACAATGTTCCGTCCATCGAGAACCTCGCAGAGGGGCTAAAGTCGGGGAAGTACAAGAGGATTGTCGTCCTCACTGGAGCTGGGGTCAGCGTCGCTGCGGGAATCCCTGACTTTCGCACCCCTGGTACTGGGCTTTACGACAACTTAGAAAAGTACAATCTTCCCCACCCCACCGCCGTCTTTGATATTGATTTCTACAAGAAGAACCCTTCGCCTTTTGTCATGCTGGCGAGCGAGATTTGGCCGGGGAGGCACTTGCCAACGCTGACTCACGCATTCCTTAAGGTTTTGGACGACAAGGGGCTACTTCTCCGCAACTACACCCAAAACATTGATGGCTTGGAGGTGATTGCAGGCGTCAAAGAGGAGGTAAGATTATTGTGCACAAGTGTGCACACAGACGCTCTTTGACAGCCTTCTAGCTACATTTCTTCTAACGCCTCGCTTCGTTCGTCACCACAGAGCGTAATTGAATGCCATGGCCATTTCAGGACTGCAAGGTGCACTTCCTGCAAGTCTCCCATGTCAATCGACTTCGTCTCTAAGTCGATAATCGAAGATGGCGTCCCCCCAATTTGCTCGAAGTGCGGGGGGATCGGAAAACCCGACATTGTATTTTTCGGGGAGGACCTCCCCAACGTTTTCCATAACAACATAAACAGGGACTGCAGGCAGGCCGACCTCCTTATCGTTATCGGGACCAGCCTCGCTGTTCAGCCCGTGGCCAGCATACCAGAGTTCGTTTCCGATAGCGTCCCAAGGGTGCTTCTGAACAGGGAGCACGTGGGCGGATGGGACAGGTCTGATTATAATTACAGGGACGTCTTCGTGTCGGGGAATTGCGACGACTCGGTAGAGAAGCTTTGCGGGATGCTGGAGTGGAGCGACGAGCTGAAGGCTGCGTACGAGAGTGTCGAGGGTAGGGTGGGGGAGGGGAAGCCGGCCGCCTCAGCAGAAGAAGTTGATTGAGATTGATGAATCCGAAAGATTCTTAGTTCTAATAATAATCAATTCACGTATACATTCGGATTGTTGTCTCTATTCGATTATACTTATTGGCGCTCATTCCACAGTGTTCACACCGCCCACCTCTAGCAAGCACTTCCAGAGAGAGTCGTTCTTTTGGAACTCGTTGTCGACAATAGCCACCAGGAAAAAGGTGTCGTAAATCTGGTCGATG
Source organism: Triparma columacea (assembly GCA_030267965.1). Classification (NCBI taxonomy): domain Eukaryota; class Bolidophyceae; order Parmales; family Triparmaceae; genus Triparma; species Triparma columacea. Next base: position 54,405 of record BRYA01000044.1, on the reverse strand, counting down.
AGCTCATAGCTTTCGCCGTCCTCCTCGTAAAGGCTGAGCCACATTGTTTTCCAGAGGCTGAAGGCCTCCTCAGCCCAAACGCCGGAGAATGTGTCAGGGTCGAAAACAGTGGGTTGGAGGATCTCTCTGTTTGGGAAGACCCCCCAGGTGAGGGCCGTCACCCCACCCCCGTTTTCCCCAAGGACTGACTGATCCCCCCTAGAGTTCACGGCGTAAATATTGAGCGACTCCCTCGACTCCGCGCTTTTCAGGAGCTTTTCCAAGTTTTCGGGGGAGACGAAGCATTCGGCGTAGGCCTTCTGGTAGCAAAAGCCTCCCTTCCCGCCCCAACCGAAGACATGATCGTCGCTCGTCACCCCGTTGACAGCCGGCTGTGAGTTTATTGTGAGGAAGCCGGCCCTATTGAGGGCAGCGAGCTCCTTCTGGATGGTAAAGGACTCGGGCTGGAGGGAAGCCTCGCACCACGGAAGGAGAGGGATCTTCCCCTCGATGTAGTCGGAGAAGACCTGGTAGACGTCCTGGAGTACGGTCGGACTCTCCCCGAGCATTGCCTTCCTGTCATCCACGTTCCCAAGGGTGAACCTATAGAAGTGGCTGTCGCTCAATTCCCCAAAGGCAGGAGACCTACTGTCTCCCCACCTCCCGTTCGGGAACTCATCCCAGTCCTCAGTCCTCTTCATATAACTCTTTGGCCTGTTAGCCCAATTGATTGGCCTCACCTCCTCCTTCTGGCGACTTGCCAGAGTGGAGGGACGCCAAGGTAGCTTCCTCTCGACCTTGCATTCACGGGCGTGGTCAGAGGTGTCTAAGGCACCCATATTCTCCAGTATCCTCCTAACGCTCCTTTCTAGGTTGAGAGTATAGAAGTGTATTCCGTCACAGTACCCCTCCCTCAGAAGCTGCTGGCACATCTCAACCGCTAGTTCCACTCCCTTGGTCTTAACAGCCTCGTCGTTATCCTTGACGGGGAGAAGCATCTCAAATACATGATCATTGACCTTAGTCTTGCAGAATCTCGTCATGCGGACGAAGGAGGGGTAAGACTGGATCGGCATGATGCCCGGTATTATCGGGCAGTTGATTCCGGTGGCCTTGCACTTATCCACGTAGTTGATGAAGACATCAACATCATAGAAGAATTGAGTGATGATGAAGTCCGCCCCGGCGTCGATCTTCTCCTTAAGAAATACGAGGTCGCTATCGATACCGCTGCCGTCGATATGACCCTCAGGGTGGCCGGCAACGGCAATTCCAAAGTAGTCCCCGTACTCGCTCCTTATGAAACGCACGAGCTCAGTAGCATTCTTGAACCCATCGGGGTGGGCTGTCCACGTGCTCTGACCTTTGCCAGCATCACCCCGTAACGCCAAAATATTGTGAACTCCTGCATCCTTGGCAGTCTCCAGGGCCCTCTTTATCTGCGGCGAACGAAGCGAGTCGCCGAAGGGGTTGCGTTAGTGGGCAAAGAGCGGGCGACTGGATTGTAAATAGTGGTAGGTGGGCCGCAGCGCGAAGCAAGACAAGGAATGATGATCACGTTTTTGCTCTGCTCCTCCTTGCTCCTAGCTTCTAGCCCTCACCTGATCCTTAGTCAACCCCGTAGCCGTCAGATGCATCAAAACATCAAGCCCACAGTATTGCTGAGCATAACTAGCAATCGCCACTGTCTCCCTCTCCGTGCCCCCACCAGCACCCCAAGTCACATCAATGAACAGAGGCTCCAGTTCCTTCATGCGATCGATGCGCTCATAAAGATTGTCCAACCCGGCTTCCGTCTTCGGGGGGAAGAACTCAAAGCTATAATACGGGTTCACCGCTTTTTGAGGGGGTGGTGGAAGAATGTCTTTGGGCATGGCTGGTCGACTTTTCATTGTAGAATTCATAACAACGTCTTCATCGGACAACAGAGAGGAAGTGGCACTAGAAGCCGACGAAGATGACACCGACCTTTCTCCATTTTGCGTTTTGAGCGCCAAAAGCTTCTCAACAATCTTCATTCCTTGAGGACCTCAAGAATGTGCAAGAGGCTAGTGCAGGTTATGGACGAATTATCGGACTCAAGACTCCTGATATAGGCGTGATATCGTTTATTAGGAACGTGTATATACAGTAGAAGCCAACGAAAAGTCTTGGTGGGTAAATAGAATAGGGGCAGGAGGAGAGTGCAAAGGAAGAAAACATTCCAAGACCTGGGCAAGACCTCAAAAATTCAACCACATAAGCGGAAATTAGCGCAGTTCAATGGCAACGTCTTAGCTATAACTTTTTTGGATCGATCACTCGCGTTCCGACTTATGAGTCCTAGCTTCGTTTGGCCAGTGCATTCGTTATCGCCCCCTCCACCCCTCAACCCCCCGCGACCATTATTCCGCCAGTCCCCTCTTTACGCGTTGGCTAACTCCAATAGTTCGGCAATGAGGTCCTTGTTCTTCAAGACGCTGGTATGGTCTTCCCCATCGAAAGCCTTGTGGTCCGCGTTCTCCCACTTCATGGCTAGTCCAGCTTCGAGGCTCCTCCTGTTCACGGTCCCGTCGCCGTCCTCGTTGGTCTGCTTGAGGCCGTTGTCCCAGTCTCCTGCCTTGGTGTATTCATAACTAGCAGGGGTCTCCTGGCCCACGCCGTAGCGCACGAAAGTAGGCAGGCCGGGGTCCTCCAGCCCGTACACCTCGTTCTTCATGGCCTCATAAATTTGCTTCCCGTCGGGGAACCCGATGTCAACGAAGAAATCCGCGAAGTCCTTGCTGGTGTAGCTTCTAGAGGGGGTCGTCACAAGGACCTCGTTCTCATCCCACAAATACAATGAGGGGAGGAGCCAGAAGTTGGATTCGTAGCTGCGCTGCTCCTCCCTGACGGTCTTCCCGCTGACCCCCGGGATGCCCTCGTTGTTTCCGCTGGCAAAGAGCTTCATCTCGTTAGCGGTTCCGCCGTAGGCGGGGGCAACTGGCACCCAGGCCTCAATGTACTTGTCCTTCCAAGCCTGGTCAGCCTTGGAGAGGATATAGTGTGACCAGAGCCCCCCCATGGAGTGAGAGACCCACAAAACCTTTTGCCCAGTCTTCTCATAGAGGTCCTCAGCGAGCGTCATGGTCGCATTGACATAGTCGTCCTTGTTGCTGTGCGCGCTGTATCTGAAGTCGTACGGAGCACTGACAATATTCTCACCCCTCACGTATCCCTTGTCGGCAAACGCCTGAATAATGTCATGGAAATAGGCACTGTCCCCAATCTTCAGGCTGGGGTCAAGGTATTCGATGCCGCAAACATCCCCGTAGCAGGGAACCCTTGTCTCAACGCCCTTATTATTGGAGAAGGTGGAAGTCTCGGCGTCATAGAGGAGCTTGATGTTCTCACACCAGCAATCTATAGCCCCCGGGAGTAGCTGCTTCACATCCAACCAGAGGTCGTACCAGTCCGCCTTCTTCGAGCAATAGAAGTGGGGCACTGCGACGGGGGGGGGAAGGGGGTCAGTTTGCTGTAACCATCGCTCCACAGTCAACAAGGTTTGGGTTGGAGTTCTTCCATGCCACCTACCCTCACTCTTGTCCAAGCGGGCCTCCAGTCTGTTTCCGCCAGTACCAGGAATAATTAAAACCGGGGACTGTTGCGCGACCGCAAGAGATACAATCGATGCCATAATAATAAATATTCCGTTCATTCTTCAAGGTGTTCAGAGAACTTGGAGAGAAAAATTGTCTTCCAAGGTGGGCTCACCTGACCAAATTTGCAACTCTCCTCCCAAGAATTCCACCAGAGAGAAGTGCGTGACTAGTCGGAGTTGAGGATTAATTCGCTAATGCGACCCCCCACCCCCACCAACCCCCTAACATAACACAGACCACCTTTGAGAACGTTTTTCAATGAGAAATGATGCTCTTTTTTCTCTTCACCTCCTTTCTTTGACTGTTGCTCTGGGCTTGGGCCAAAGAAGTGAATGGACTCAGAAAGAGGTCTAATAATCGACGATGTCCTCGGGGGCATCCAACAGAAGCTCAGTTTGGAGGGTACCGTCCTCGAGCAGAGGGCAAGCGAGCTTAAGACCGTACGTATTCCCTTTTTGGTTGAGACAGTTTTAACTTCTTCTTCGACCATTGTTCCATTTTCTTTGTTCTACGCTGACCTCCCCGCCCCTCTCCCCCCCTCACCCCCCCAGGAGGCATACAAACTCGCCCGCCAGAGGGCATTTCTTCGCGAGGAGCGCCGCAAGGCCCGTGAGGATGCTCTTGCCAACGAGCAGGACAAGCAGGAGCATCAACTCATGAAAAGGGAGGACTGGTTCCCCCACGATTACTTGAAGGGGGGCACTAAGGAGTACAAGAAGGTGAAAATCAACGTCGGCGGCCAGCTGTTTGAGTTATCTGAGATAATTTTGACAAGGGAGCCCGGCTCCCTATTGTCAGCCTTGCTTGAGGACGACTCTCCCCTAACCAACGGTGAGGAAGGTGTGGTGCACGTCGACCGCGATTGGTGGTCCTTCAGGCATATACTCAAGTTCTTAAGGGACGGCGTGTTGCCCCGAGACAAGGAGGTGCTTACCATGCTTTACAAGGAGGCGAGCTTCTGGAGGCTTCGAAACCTCAAGTACGCAATCGAGGAGGAGCGCCTCAACCTGAAGCGACGGACGCTCAAGTGGGATGATAAGGAGGGCGATTTCGCGGAGGAGGAGGTAAAGCTCGACAAATGGTACAAGAACCTACCCAATTGGTGGGAGAGCGCTGAGAACCGAAAGAAGAGGAGGGACATCGAAAAGAAGTACAGAAAGTCGGACAAAAAGGACAAAGAGGAAAAGAAGAGCGACAGTAGCAGCCGCCGCCGGGGGGGAAGGAGGGATGATGGCGACGAAGATAGCGATGAAGACAAGGATTGGTGGACTGGCACCGAGTACAAAGGAAGGGACTACAAGTTCGACGACGAGGAGTACGAGGATGAGGAGGAGGAGGAGGACGAGAATTTTAGGAAGAGCGCGAACTTCAACACAACTTGGAGCACGAAGGGCGGTTCAGGGTCGGGATTCAGGAGTGGCAAGGGGGGGAGCTCGGAGCTTTTCCAGCCATACGGCGACTACTCGTATCCTGGCGTTGGGATTTAGATAGGGTCGGATGATTGGTAGGGTCATGTAACAGTAGAGGGCGAGTTTGTTGGACGAAGAGTTGGTTAAGGGTTTATTTCATTACTTTATGTCCTTTCCTCTCCTCTATTTTTTTTCTTTGGTCGCGATTCCCCACCTCCATCTTCTCCTCCCTTCTCGTCCTCTCCCATCTCCTTTTCCTTTGTCTCTTCGGCCGCCCTCTTCCCAACAACTCCAAGCCCCCCCCTTGACTTGGGACCCCAATTTGCCTCCGGGTTCATTGGGTACCGCACCGCCTTCTTCCTCTCCTGCAAGCTCTTGGAAGACAAGTCCTCGAAGTCGCACTGAAACTTGGGCTCAGTCTGGAGAATCTTCATACTCGCCGTCAGGCCGTCCTTTCCACCCCACGTCTCACCCCCCTTCTGCTTTCTTTTGGCGCTGATAGGGTGCAAGCGCACCCAGTTTCGAAGGACATCCCAGATCACGTCGTTAGGGGCGTCGGTCTTAATGGCGTCAGCCTCCTTGTGCGAAGCAGACACCTTGTACCCCAACTTCTCCATCTGGGCGATGAATTGCGAGCGGGGCGGGACAGTGCAGCGGAGGGTGGAGCAGAGGTTGGGAAGAAGGTAATAAAGGGGTTGGTCGGGGAGCTCCTCGAACGCCGTAGTTAGGAGGCCATGGAGGCGCTTAGTCGTCGGAAGGGGAGCGTCAGGCTCCACTTTCCCAGTCTTCTGATCCTCCACCCTCTTGATGCACGAAGACACAAAGTCCTGGGAATGTATGGGGGCAATCCACACTGGGCCTGCGACCTTGAGGGGCCGGCCAGTCTCGGCGCACACGCCACCCGACTCGGCAACTGTATTGAGGATGGTGGGGACATAGGATCTCCCAGTGAATGTCCCGGTCGGGACTACGTTGAACGAGGGGCACCCGGTGCTTTGGTACACGTACCCCATCTTTGTGGAAGACTTCTTAACCTCAACTGGACTTTCGTACACCCTAACGAAGACTCTGATGTAGAAATCAATCCCAAAACTCGCAAGCGGAACAATGTGCTTGCCATATTTGTTAGCTTGGCTCTCCACGCTCTGCAAGAAGATTCGAAGCGCCAGCTCGTGCAAGTAACCACTCTTGTGCATGGGCATGGCGCTATACTTGGAGAAGCAGGTGTCTGCATGGTTCCCGGACAGCACGGCCATGTCGGTTGACGTCAGACAGAGAAGGCCGCCGTTCGAAATCGCCTGAACGGCGCAGTCGGTGAAGGGGGCGCAGGAGCCATAAGGGTCTAAATCAATCACGTCGAATTTGCCCTTGATCGGGAACTTAGGATCGACAATATTCTTGCCCCTCGGGTCGTCGCGGACAGTTTCAACTCCGCTTCGAGCCTGTGTGGGGCGAAGCGACAGTGGGGAGCGACGAGCGAAGCGGCGAGCCGAGGGAAGGACACGATAACGTTAATTTCTAATACAAGATAAGGTGCCACCATCCATTGTTTGCACCACTCACCTCATAGCACAGCATAGTCCCATCCCCCACCCTCGTCCTGACAACGGAAGGGTCAACACCATTCACCTCAATGTTGTTCTGTGTGAGAGAGAGAGCGGAAGCGAACGACTGAAGGTTAGCTAATGATAAAAAGCCCCCCCACCCCCCAACCCCCCCTCCCCCCTCCCCAATTCCCCTCCCGGTCTCGCGTCATGTTGATCTCACCTCGGCAAGCTCAATTGCAGCGGGGTCGAGGTCGTTCACAGCCACCAGGTCCACATTCTTGATTTCCTTGAAGTAGCGCATAGAGCGAAGCCCGGAAGCCGCAAGGCAGTCCAAGATCTTGAGGCCTGGAGGGGGGCGCTCCGGGAGCTCCGCATCCCCAGACTTGACAGCCTTCCTCCACGCCACCCTCTCATTATGCTCCTTGTCAACTTCGGCAAACCAATTCGTCCCTGCCAACTGCTCCGAAGCCTGGGCCAAGTAGTCCGGCTCCTTCACCCCCTTCTTCGGGTGGCGTAGACCCGTCTTAGAGACGGTTGCGTTCTCGTCCTTTGATAACCAGTCTTTCCTAATCTGCTTTTTGAGCAGCTTCTCTTTCCTCTCCTTAACGAGGGTCTCCCCGAACTGCCTGATCATCGTGATTGATAGATCGCGGTTCAAAACCTGAACAGGATTGTAGAAAACCTCATTTCTGCTCGGAAAGTAGCACACAGAAGAATTCTCCTTCACCTCGACTTTCATGGCTGACGAAGTGTCGTTCATACTTTCACTGCTGAAGCTTCGAAGCTGAGAAAAACGGAGGACGGAGAGAGAGGACGGGGGGACTCTTCTGAGAGCGAAACGAAGGGGTAAAAGCGCCGTGGTTTCACCAAGCAGTTTTGGGTGCTTTTCTTGGCTGTGGAGATGGGGAGGCTGAAAAGGCTGAAAGGCTCTGTGGGAACGGGACTTCTCACGCTTGGAAGACCAAGCAAGCTAATAAACAACAACAAAACAACAACAACAACAACAACAATTTGCTATTTTGACACGTTACGGAAAAGCCTCCACAAAGCTTAAAGTCCCAATAAATCAGTCACGTCAAAATCAAAGTCTGCAATATTCTTGACGACCTTCAGCATTCGTTTGAGGGCCAAGTCAAGCACGCCAATCTCATAGTACTTGACTCCCGCATCACTCATGGCCGCATACACCTTGAGGGCATTGCGATACTGCCTCTCCCTCTCGCAGCTGGTGACGACCTGTGTGAAGATATCCGTGGTGCAAGGCACGCCCCACTCCGCCATTTCGACGATGATTTCCGAAGCCTGATTAGGCTGCTTCGCGTTACAGAGCGCTTCGATGACGATGCTGAAGGTCTGAATGTTCGGCCTGCTCTCCTTTTCCTTGCTTCCCTTTTCCTTCATGACCTTCCAAATCTGCATGAGGCTTTCCAGTTCCCCCCCCTCAGCGCAGGCGGACAGCACGGCGTTAAATGTCGACGTCGTGACGACCAGCTCGTCGCTCCGAGCCATCTTGTTTAGCAAGTTCACCGCCTTCCTCCACTTTCCCTTCTTCTTGAACGCCCCGATGGTGCTGTGTGTGTGTGGGGGGGGGGGGGGGAGAGAAGAAGCGACGAGCGACTGGGTTAGTCAAGCCCACGATTACGCCAGCTCCTCTCTAAATTTCGTCTCACCTCCCGTACACGAACTCGTTAGGTGCGAGACCCATGTCCCTCAACTCCTCTAGGAGCACACCCACCCTCTCGATCGCTCCACACCTCTCACACGCCGCTGCCAGCGACCCGAACGTGACCATCGTCGGCTCCACATTTGCCTCCTTCATCCCCGCGTAGACGTCGAACGCGGAGGAGACGAGGTGGGCCTCTCCGTAGCATCGTATCATTGAGTTGCAAACGACAACGTTCTTGAACGGGGAGGCGGGAGGGATGGAGTCAAAGATTGAAGCAGCGAAGCCGGAGACTTGGGCTGCTTTGGACAACCTTTCCTCCCAAGAACCTTCACCGACCATGGCCTTCTTGCACTCATCACCGGCTGCCTTGATTATCTCTGAATAAACAAACTCAGATTCATCAGTTTCCTTGAAATTCTCGAAAACCTTGAGAGCGATTTCGAACTTGCCCTTCTCCGCGACTCCCCTGATGAGTGACCCACACGTGTTAGATGACTTGTGTGACCTATAATACTCAATCGCTTTCGTTAGTGACCCGTCTCTGCAAAGGGACTCTACAACGTCGCCGTGGGTTGAGGGAGGGACGGCGAGACCGTAGGCTGTCATCTTGGAGCTGTATGATAAGGCCGCTGACCCGCCCCCGGTGCCCGGGGGATAGAGGAGGGTGGAGCGCACGAATATCGACCCGAGTTCTGTAACGGGGTGTGAGTTTGGGTCGGGTGGGGGGTTTTAGGGTGTGTTGGCTGCTCACCGTCGTCCCATCTAATATCATTCTCCTCCATCTCCTTCACCAGCCTCTCCACGTTCTCCTTGATCTCCCCCTCCCCGTTTGTCCTAACCAGGAATGTCGCCAACGTGCTCACTGTGAACTTGTCATTCTTTATCCCCATCTCCCTCATCCGTTTAACTACCCCTTCAACCGCCTTCTTGTCCAGCCTCCTCACAAAGAACTTCAGGAGGACGTTGAACCCCCCAACTCCGTCCTGCCTATGGTCGAGGACCTTTAGGAGGTCCATGAGTGTTCCCTCCAACACGGAGGAGTCGCCTCCCTGTGGGTTGGACGTGTAGTGCCGGCTGAGAGTGTTCATTATCATGCTGATGACCACGCCGTTGGGGCGGACCGAGGGCCAGGAGCGGGAGAGGAGGGAGGAGGATATAAGCTTGGCGTCGAGGTGAGGGGTGGGGGAGTGGGTGTTTATAAACTTTAGGTAGGATGTTACGGTGTACTCGTTTACTGAGAGAGGGAGGGAAGAGAGGAAGAGGGCGGAACCTCTTTCGTATCTGAGGGAGGAGGGGGGGGGGGAAAGGGGGGGAGGAGGGTTAGAATGGTATGGGACATTATTTCCCCTGCGCCCCCTAAACTCACACTTTTGGATCCTTCCGTAACCTGCTAGTCTTCTCCAGCACAATATTGAGGCATATTACCTCCCTATCAACCCCCCCTCCCCTATTTCCCCTCCCCTTATTGCCCCCCTTCCCCTTATAACCCCCCTCCTTGTACCCCTTAACCTTGAAGTGCCTCTCATACTCATCGAAGTGCTTGAAGGAGTCCTCGTCCAGAGGGAGGCTTCTAAGATGGTCAAGCAACTTGGAAGGAGGTACAAGGGAGGCTGACTTTGTTCCTGACTTTGTTCCTGACTTTGTTCCTGCCTTGGTTCTAACATTTAAGGCTGTCGATTTGGAGGCTGGTGATATCATCGAAGCAGCGGGAGAATGAAATGTCATAGTAGGATAATATAGAGTCATAGGATGGGAGATGAAAGGCGTAGTGAGAGGGAGAAAGATGAGAAAGGAAAACAATCCTATGACAGCGACATGGAGATATTTTGATTGAAGCATATTTGGGAGAAGTGGAGGAGAGAGGGAGTATATAGGGTATATTTAGGAAGCAGCTTTGCAGTATAAACGTACAAAAGTGCTGTAAGGATGAGAAAATGAGTTGGGGAAGATTTCAGGGATCGACCTGCTGACATTTCGAGGACAATTTCGACTCGAAGGAGACTTCTTCTTGAAATCCAAAATCCTCATAAATCACAACAACTAAACAACGCTACGCTCTCTTGACCTCAACACAAACCTTCATATGAACCTCAATAGCTCATAAACACAACTTTTACCCCACTTCTACCCCCTTACTATATCTAAATTCTCTAATACCACCAAGTCTCCCACCGACAGAGAGACGTTACCCTTTGTTGACCCTTTTGACCCTTTGTTGACCCTGATACTCTCTACCCTGATATTATCGACCCTTTTAGATTAGATGTCAACAATATGTTCACCAATATCTCCACCAAATGAACTTGCACGCCGGGCATTTTCTACATTCCTCACCACGACAGCAATTGATCTCCTCGATTGTATCATAGCCCCCTCTTCCCCAACACCTTTGCGCACTGAGGAGATGTCCTCCATATCTTCTTGGCTCATCTCCAACTCCACAGCCCCAGCCGCAACGGTTGAGATATGGCTGATGAGACATACTCTCAACAGGGACGTGATGCTAGAGTCCTTCTTGATAATATCTACGCCCCCTTACCCCCCTCCCGCCAACATCCAACACCAGATCCAAACATTCGGTCTCTCCAACCTCGGCAACCGCCACGGCGTCTACGTCAAGCTCAAGGTCGTCAAAGACCCTATCATTCCATCCGACAACACGTTCGAACACGTTATCTACCGCTCGTCAACCTGCGCACTAGGATCTCTCCCCCCTCCCCCCATCTCATGGGGCACCTCCCTCGGCCGTGTTGGGGAGAAGGGTTTCTTACGTTTCTCCCCTTCCTCAACCTCCCCCCCCCCCACTAACCAGAAGCTGAAGGTCTGCCTCGTGACGGCCGTCGACCCTACAACCTCCGCAGTTACGAGGGTTGAGGTCGCGGGTGTTCCTAGGGAGTGCAGGAACACGTTCGTGTCAACCGCGACGCTCTTCAGGCTAATATCCGACCACTACGAGTGCAGCGAGGTGAGGTACGGACGGCTCAGGGGGGACTGGGAGAAATTCGAGGTGTGGGTTCAGAAGAGCGCGGCGGCGTTCAACGTGAACGAGAGGGTTAGCAGGGAAGTTGGGGAGAGGTGCTCGGCCATGAGAAGGAAGGAGGAGGATTACGGTTCCCCAGGGAGCGAGAGGAAACGGAGGAAAGTTGAGGGGGGGGGGGAAGAGGTCAGCCCGCTAGTTGAGAGGGGAGGGGAGATCTACGTTTGGATCAAGGAGCCTGTCAAGATTTGAGGGGCGTGTGGGTAAAAGGTAGAAAGAATAGAGAAATAGAGGACGCTCATGAATCCAACAAGTACAACACTTAAACGTCCAGCACCCTCCTTCCCTCCTCCTCCCCTCCCGTCCGCCTCTCTCATCCTGTGATCCTCATAACCTCGAACCTCAACCCCACCCTTATCTTGGCGAACCATCCCTCCTTCCCGACAGCCTCCCAGTTCTCCCACTGCTCTCCCCCCCCCCTTAAGTTCCCCTCCAGCTTAACTTCCGCGTTTCCTATTAAGCAATCCCCCAAGATGGACCTCTTCTCGTAAACGTTCATGCAGAGGGTGGTCGGTGGTCCCTTGAAAAGTCCTTCCGTGCTCCCGCTGAAGCTCGTGAGCGTCCTCTCGCTGGTTCCCTCTGGTAGCGGGAACCTGAAGTTCGCGCTTGTACCCCAACCCCCACCTCCCCCGACCTTTACGGGGTCAGTGACGACCGCGTCCCTGCTGCGACCCCTGTTGTTCATGGGCGCCCTGCTGCCCCTCCTGCGGAGCCGAATTATGGAGTACACAGTCAAGCTACCGCTGGGGGGGGACGGACCGAGGTTCTTGAAGTCCAGCAGCGACACCTGCACCACAGCTATGAAGCGTGTCGCGGATGATATCAGCGAGAACACCGTGTTCCTGTACACGTGCGTAGAGATGGAGGAGAGGTACCCGTCCTTGTCGGTAGACGCCAACCCGCCGGAAGACAGCGACTTTATGCTGCTCTCGAGCCTGTCGTTACCGTTTAAACATGTCCAGACCCTCGCGCCGCCTACGCCCCATCGTAACCTGATATCCTCCTCGACCCTATTCCCCAGTCCCGCTTGCCCGAACCTCCCGTACGTAGTTTGGCTCGTCAGTGAGTCGTAGTGGTTCCTCCCCAAGTACCCCGGCACGAGTTTCGAGCTCGTGAAGCCCGACACCTCCCAGGGGTCCACGACCCTGTACCTGACGGCCTCTTCCTCCCCCCCCGCTCCCAGCCACGAGGAGAACACGTCCTCCCCCTTGTCTGACATGAGCGTCAGGGACACAGGGAAGCTCTCGGACTTCGGTCCGACCTCCTCGGTGACCCGCCGTGACGCGAGGAGCCGCAGGTGCGCTACGGCGTCCTTCGTGGTAGGCTCAACGGTCTTGCTGGGCCACCACTCTTCCCTCCCCTCCTTAATAAGCCACTCTGCCCCGTCCTTCTCCGAGAACAACACGACGATTACATTGCCTTTTACACCCTCACCCGCTGCCTTGTAAGGCCTAAAAGCAACGGCATTCCCCCCCTTTCTCCTCTCCATCATCTTCCCAATAAGGTCGTCCCCACGCTCCCAAGTGGGGGCCACGACGTCACCCCTCGGCGAGGTCCTCGACACCTCCACCTCGTACCCGTCCTCATCTTCAATCGACCCCGCCGGCCCGATCGAAACGCCCCGTGCCTTCAAAGTGAGCTCGGCGTTACCCCCGAACGACAGCTCGGTCCGGACCCTGCACTCGGCTTCAACCAGGGCCCGCCTGAGGGGGTTGAGCCACGATGTGGGAGTGGAGTAACCCGAACTGTCGTCCATGCTGGGGTTGTAGTAGGACGTGGGGACGGAGTCTGCGAGGTGGATGGAGAAGACCTGGACGGCGAGCCTTTGGATAATGAGGTAGTCAAGCATCACTGTGTGGACGTTGTCGAGGTTGTCGAAAGACTGAGACATGGACTCGGTCGCAGATATCGAAGGAGCCTTCCCGGCTTCTGGGGCATGGACTCCAAGGTTGACGACCCCTGTGTGACCGTTCCTCATCCCCAGCCCCCTGAATAACCCGGCACTCGGACTCGGTTGATTCCAGCCCTTGTTCACGCTGTTTCTGCTCTCCGTCAGGTCGAAGTCGCTTTGATCGAAGTCGAGAGGGGTTGGAAGGAGGGACGAAATCTTCTCAAGGACTCCCCAGAGCTTGGGGAACGGCCCGTAAGACCCGCACCTAAAACCACCTTGCTCAAGCCTAATGACAGCGTGCTGAGGCCCGCTCTCCGAGAGGAATGAGAGGGAGAAGACGTCAGGGTCCTCTCTGTTTGGCCGGATTAACCAACTCCCGATGTGTTCGCACTCCACAAGGAGTTGCTCGGCTTCTTCTCGGTCCACGTCCTGCAGAAACTGCCAGCCGCCTCCCCTCCCAAGCTTTTCCTCCACCGAGTCCGAGGACTTGAAGTCGTCTTGTCCATCTGATGTGATCATGTGAAGAGCGAAAGAAGACCTCGTGCTCTCTCTCTCTGCCTCATCTTCATCGCCCGCGCAGTCGACCTTCTTCGTGAGGAGGAGGTCGAGGCCGTACCAGTCCTTACAGGGGTAGAAGGCAAGAAGAAGAAACAGCCGCACTGAAAGGGTAGCAACTGATGAGAGGGAGGGAGGGAGAGGATCGTGGCTGCGGGTGTGGAAGAGGAAGAGCTCCATCTGGAGGGCAAGGGCCTTCCACTCCTCTTCTTTGGAGGGTTTGCCGAAAAGTTCAGTCTGGACCGCGAGCACGGCAGACTGTGCGTTGTCTCTTATGATCGCCTCAACCTTCTCAGCGTCCTCGACCGCAGAGTACAGGAGCAGGGAGGCGAGGGTCGATTCTGTCCCCTTACACGACGAGGCTGCCAGGGAGATGACGACCGAGGGAGTTAAGGAGTGAGCGGAGCACAGCCTGTCTAGCTCCCCAGACACATGGTCCTCAGGTAGCCCACCCTCCATGTAAACCCCGTGGACATTTTCCACGCCACCGTCAAGCCATGGCTTAATGGAGGCGCAGACAAAGTTTCGGATTGACGTCGCAGCGAGATGATGAAGGAGAAGGTCCTTGTACCACGGGGTATCATAAGGAGAGAGGACGGTAATGCACGGTGGTAAGAGAGGGTAAGGGGGAGTCGGTGTGATCAAAGTTGGTGGCGGGGGAGGTTTTGGCGACTTAGCGGTTGAAGTGGGGTTGGGGAGTTTAGGCGGAGGGCCACCAAAGTCGTCGAAGATAGAGCTCCCAGCAGCCATGGGGTCAACAGCAGGGGCTGGCGTAGGTTTCGGAGGAGGACCACCAAAGTCGTCGAAGATAGAGCTCCCAGCAGCCATGGGGTCAACAGCAGGGGCTGGGGTAGGTTTAGGCGGAGGGCCACCAAAGTCGTCGAAGATCGAGCTGCCAGCAGCCATTGGGTCAACAGCAGGGGCTGGGGTAGGTTTAGGAGGAGGGCCACCAAAGTCGTCGAAGATCGAGCTGCCAGCAGCCATGGGATCTGAAGCAACCGCCGGCGTGTATTTCTGACTTGGGAATCCATTTGCTCTGTTGCCATTGTCGTTTCCATTGCCATGTGCTAATCCATCGAAAGGATCCACCTCCTCACCCACTCCCTCCAAAACAGCAATACCTTCAGATGCCAATCCCTTCCCACCCAGACACCTTGCTCCTTCAATTCTCTCCCTTCTACACCAAACCTTCCCGCAACCTACAATCCCCCCCGCCTTGCTTGCAAACTTAATCTGCGTCATCTCTCTTCTCCCTGCCACCCCTTGCTCAACCTTTCTCCTTGCGTCCTCGCATTCCATAATAACCTCCTTCCTCCCCTCCTCCCCCTCTCCTAGCCACAGCTTGCCCATCCCCCCCTTGACATTCTCCATAACTTTCCTGCCTCCGTCGCTAACCCCTCCCTCCACGGCCCTGACAACGGCCGCGGCGAGACCCCCCATTCCGCACCTATTCACGAGAATGTCCGCCGCAGTAGTGAGCATTCCACCTGCCACAAAGACGGCGGCGGCAAATAGGTACTCTGTGAAGAAAGATTGCGTTAGTTGTAAGGTAAAGGGAGGGCTCATTCTGTTCCGACGCTCGCAACATTCTCACCTCGCTTCGACATGAGAGAGTACGCATTCTTGCTTAGCTGCGCCTTCTTTCCCTCGAGGTCACCCCCCAGGAGTTTCCCTATCTTAGACCCGTCCCCTCCCCTGTCAGTCTTGGCAAGCGTGAGAAACACATCCTTCTTCCCCGCCGCAATGTAAAGCAGAGCCACGATCCTGAGGTCTTTGGTCCTTCTGAAGCACTCGCCGCCCACGTCTACCATCATCCGCTTGAGTTCCTCGACGTCCTTGACCCAGAGACCCGGGGAGTACACCAGGAAGTTGAGAAGGCTGGCCTTAGAATATGATATGGCATTGGATTGATCCTTCAACCCGTAAAGAGTCACGAGGACGTTCCCAGGAGCCTCCTGGCTTATGTCAAAGGTAGTTTCATCCATGAGATCTTCGTCGTCGCTAGTTTGCGGTTTGTTCTCGCCACCGAATCTTGAGAGTTTCTCCATCATATCATCCTTCCTGATTCTCTTCTTGAACCCCTCATTGCCCTCCCCCTTGTCCATCTCCTCCCTCCAACTTTTCCAGTCCGGTTCCTCCCCTGGGTCCGACTTGAATCCCACAACCCCCCCGTTTTCTCCTATTTCACATTCCTTGTAAACGTCCACATCCCCCTCAATCATACCTCCCTTCCATCCAATCCTTCCAACCTTGCCCCCCCCCCTAACTACCCCCGTTACAAAATCGATGCTTTCCACCCCCCCTCCCTCGAGTTCCCCAACGATCCTCCACCCATCCCCGCCCCAAATCCTTGCCTCGACTTTCCCGTTGATCTCCCTCCACACGCCACCATCCCCGGCATTCCAACCCTTCGCTTCCCCCTCCCATCTCTCAACCGCGCTCTTGATTCCCGCCTCGTCCCAGCTTTCCCCGCTCGCGAGTCTTCCGCCTATGCTCCTGACCTCCATCCCCTCCACCCCCTCCTGTCCCTCCCACCCCCCCTCGTCCCTCTCGAACTCCTCCCTCCCCTCTCCCAGGCTCTTTATCCACCTGTCCCCCACCTCGATCCCCTCCCTCTCAGACTTGACCACGACGTTGTCCCCGTCCAGCTCGTACAGGCCCTCCGCGACGTTGCACTGGTACCTGAGACCCTGGGCCCCCGGCGTTATGCAGAAGCTGTAGTCCCTCCCCGTTGTATCGTCGTCGTCGTCGTCGCCCTTGGGAGCACTGTCGCATGCCATGCCACGCCAAACAACGACGGAGTCACCGTCTATCCAGGCGTTGCGGGAGAGGGGAACCAAATCTGGGGATCTGTAGCTCTTCTCGACTATTGAGGAAGACGAGGAGACGAAAGTTCGCTGCATCTCCCCGGTCTCCCATTCCACAGTGACGACCAGCCCCCCCTCCCTTTTCGATACCTCGACGGTGTAGTCCTTGTAGCTCGTGCAGTCCATACCCTCCACGGTACCGGCGTGAACGAACTCAACTCCCTTACCGTGCAAGTCTGGTGGCCGCTGGAACTCCTCGTCCTCTGGACCGCACTCTTCGACCTGCCCATCAGGGTTGAGCTTTAGTACGACTCCCTTCTCCACGTCCTCCCACCAAATCGTCTCCCCTTCCGGCGTCTCCGCCCCCGCCCGTTCCGCCGGCGGCTCGTCCTGGTCTGACGAGCCCGAGCCCCGGGACCACCAAACCCCGCACCTACCCTTGATGCTGCCGATTATTGGACACCCCTCCCTAATACCACCGCCCGGCCTTATGACGTAGAGCGTCTCGCCAACGACGTAATACACTCCGACCGGGGAATGCGATATGTACCTTCCGTTGATGGTTGTGTAGTTCTCCCCGTCAATGAGAGTGAAAATAGATTGGGAAGATGATTTGGAAGATGATGAGGAGGAAGAGACATCCTGATGGTTGTGATGGTTGTCGACGTTGGAGGAGAGAGCAATCCAACCATGCTCGGTAGGGATGAGCGTATCGTAACATTTTGTTGAGGGAGAACATGATATGTTAATAGTGGGATTGACGAGTTTTGCTTGTAGGAGATTGTATAAAACTATTGACGTGTCTAATGATGATATAGATGATGGTATAAGTAATGGTATTATAATTGATGACGTCATGATAGTATTTCTAATAGTTGATGACGAAGAATGAGACACAAAAGGGGGCAATGAGAGATCGAGGAGTGCGAGGTGTATTGAAAAGGTGGGGAAAAGGCGGAAAAGGTGAAAAGGGACAACTAGCTCGACAGAACACTCAGTGAAGATGTGGAGGTGGAAGTTGAGGGCCAGATATTCTTGCTAAGGTCCTGGCTTTACTGATATGTCGAAATGCTCCTCTTCTCTCTCTTTCCCAATCCACTTTGTCAAAATGTGGTCGTTATTCCAAGTACAAAGCAAGGCGTCCAGTAAAAAGAAATATACCGATCAATCAACCATATAACTTTCTGTGTGTCATGCAATTATGCGACCGAAAGTAACCATATTTTCATAATATTAGAAGCATTCAGAAAAGGGTCTGGAAGCTTACAAGCGTTCCTCGTCAAAGCGTTTGCGTTATGCTCGCAATAAATCACATGTCAGTCTCAAGCCATAAATTATTTTTAGCGCAAAGTTTGTGCTTACCATATCATAACCCCCTAAAATATTTCTGGGGAGACTGACATCAACAAATCCAGGAAAGAACTCTTTCCTTGAACCACCACTCCAGCCAAACAAAATCGTCTACTTAACAATGATGCGCAAGATGATACTTATTGCGACCATGGCCGTCTCCGTCGCCGCGGGTGATGGTGCTGATGGCAACCCTCACGAATGGGACCGTCTACGCCGCTGGTAAGTGGTATTTCGCCCCCCATCACCTTTACTTAGGTCGTGGCCTTCCATATCTTCCTCTCTCTCCCCCCCTCCCCCTGATCCCCCCACTCAACCCATCTCACTCCCCGCCAACGTCACCACAACAGCGACCACACCGACTACGACCCCCCCTGCGGTCCTTGTGAAGGCATCGGTGGTATTCCCACTGGTGATAAGAATGAGGAGATAACCCTGACCTCCTGCGAGGTGATCTCCAACGCCACCGCCGCCTCCGACCCCGTCCGCCCCGTCTGGGGTGAGAGCTGGTCCGTTAAGCCTTACTTCGAGGTCTTGATTGGAAAAAAGACGGACCCCTTCTGCTTCTCCGTCATCCCCTCTAACGACTCTGTTGGGGAGCTCTGCTACAGGCCTGACTTCGGGGAGCAGTACTACGATGTCGGGGGAGATTCCGGGGCCCTCAGGTTCGACCTTAACTCCCAGACCGTCGTCGGTAACATCACTTCCAAGATCATCCACAAAGACACAAACTTCTGGATCGTCAACAAGTTCCCCTGGTACGCCGCCGGGGTCAAGCAGTGCATCTGCTCCAAGGTCAGGGAGGGAGGTGCCTCCGGCAAGGAATTTATGTACCCCGTTAACCCCGACTGGACCAAGCAGATGTTCTACATTGGCAGGGAGAACATAGGGATCGAGTACACTGGGAGGGAGATGGAGCTGGAGCATTTCGCGTTCGGACCCCACCACTTGTGGAGTCACCCGGAAACAGGGGAGATCATCAGGATGTGGCAGCCCTTCAACGGCCTGCAGGTCTTCCCCGAGGGGTCTTACGTTGGGGGAGAGCAGGACCAGAGCTTGTTTGAGGACCCTCCCCCCGAGTGCAAGAAGGGAGGAAGTTTGTTCAGGATCAAGTGCGACGATGACGGTTACAACAACGAGGACGAAGATTCTGCCAAGGCTATTCTAGAGAGTGACATGGCCAGGGCCGTCGAGCCTGTCCCCAGGGACGAATATAGGGGCGAGGACTTCGCCGAGATGAGCGCCGTCCTAAACGGTTGGCTCGAAGAGGGCGACGCTGCGACCAGGGCTTGCGACGAGTGGTCCACCGTGGAGCTCCAGCAGCTCCAGGCCATGCTTTACCTCGCGAGGGAGTCCAAGTTCGACGACGTCTACCAGGGAGTTGACGACAACAGGAGGATGAGGAAGGAGTGGGACGACATTGAGAAGGACTGGGCCGGCCTCACCGATCTCATGAAGGACCTCGACGACGATCACGTCGCCCACCGCGTCAGGAGGGACGGGCACTGCCACGAGGCCGTCATGTGGTTCGTCCACCACCTCACCCAGGACGTCAAGAAAATCATGGCGGAGGCGGGCGTAGTCATACCGCTCCTGAGCATGGAGAGGCACGGAGCACCAGGAGCGGGAGACCACGACGCTCACCACGCCGCACACGCTGTCTACGAGGAACAGGTGACGTGCAGCTCATGCCACGCCAAGTATTAATTAAGCAGCGAAGGGGGGGGGGAGGGGGCAGGGAGTATCGGGGCAGTAGGAACATGCATACGCATGGACATTACAGTTGCGATACGGACAAATCAGGAAACATTGTGAAAATAGTGGGGATGTTTCGAGGCTTAATTGAAGGCGAATACTACAGAGCTTGATTGACCTGTAGTATCTTAGCGCGTCGTGGCTTCCATCCCGTCAATCTAATCATCGGGGGCTTAATAAGCACCGAAATTTTGGACTGTAAAAGGGCTAAAGTTGACTTTAAAGTAGTGCCTCATCGAGCACGACGAAGGGGGGCGCGCCCGCTCCTGTCCTTCTCTGCGTCGTTCCCAGCTCCACTCGCGTCGCTGCCCCTTACCCCCCCCGCTCCCTCGCGATGGCGGCCAGGTCGCACCCCGGCAGCCCTGGGCTCCAGTGCGAGTACGCCAGCACCGCCTTCGCTGCGTAGGACAGCCGCTTCTCCAGGCTCAGCTCCAGCAGATCGACCCGGCTCAGCGGGCCGGGTCCTTCTTCCCCCGCCCCCTCACCCCCCATGCGAGCCGCCGCCCCTCCCCCCCCGCCCCCGCCACCCCCCTCGTTCCCCCTGAACTCGCACCTGGCCGCCCCCGCGTTGCGAAAGGTCGCTGCGACGCTCATGCGCGGCTCCAGGGCGGAGGACGCTCGCATCTTTCCGCCAAAGTGGATGAGGCAGGGTTGCCACATGCAGGCGTGCCCCATGGCCGCGGTGAGCACCTCGCCGGAGCCGACGGCGCGCTCGACGTTAGTGTTCATGTGGCTGGGGTGGTCCGGGCTGTAAAAAAAATCGTCCTCCTCAACGCTCACGCAGCGCATGCCGCCGTTCGACTCGGCGGCGCCGGACACGTTAACCGGCACCCAGAGGGACACGGCGGTCAGCGCGTCGGTCTCGGGGCTGTGGCACTGGTCGTATCTCAGGTCCCGGTGCGGCTTCGAGAAGCTGTCGCCGACCCTGCCCCCCGCCTCCTCCCCCTCCACTGGCCGGGTCAGCTTCCAGCAATTCATGTCTGCCTCGACCACCACTCCCCCCCCCCCAACCACCCCCGCCCTCTCCAGCCACCCCATCTGCCCGTCCAGCAGCTGCCAGATGCAGTCGAACACAAGTGCGAACGCCGGCGGCAGCCCCTCCTTTACCACAGCGTCGATCGCCCTCCCCACCTCCCCCGAAAGCCGTGCGGCGCCAAAAACCGCGGCGCCCTGCACAGCGAACCCCACGCCCTCTTGCACGGCCGCTGCGGCGGCCCGGTGGGCTTCTTGGTCGGTTTCGTCGGAGGCCTCGATCGCCCTGGAGCTGGCGAGCGCCGCGCCGAGCGACGCCGCGCCGGCGCTCAGCCCCTCCCGCTCGCATATCTCTTCGATAATCCCTCCCGCGCGCAGCAGCGCGTCGGTCCCGCGGCCGCCGTCGCAGAAATAGAGCTCCTGCAGGGACAGCACCTCGGCGAGCGCGTGCTCAAACACCGTCCGGGGCATCGGCGAGCCATGCTCGGCGGTCCATGCACGAGCCTGCCGGGAGAGGTTCTCACGAATCGCGGGCGGGGTTGTTGGGGGGGTTTGGGGTGGATGTGCCGAGCGAAGGGTGCGGCACTCAGAGGTGAGTAGCGGATGTGAGGTAGCGTAGAGCTGTTATTTCTGGGGTGGGACGTTGTGGAGCCGAAGGAGGAGGAAGAGAAGGGGGTGGGGAGGGGGATGTTGCGGACGGGTGTCTGAGGTTATTTCTGGGGTGGGACGTTGTGGCAGCCGAAGGAGGAGGAAGAGAAGGGGGAACGTTGCGGACGGGTGTCTGAGTGACCAAAAATGAAAAAAGTTCCACACAAAAAACAATAACTTGAACATTTAATTTCAAGTCTCTCAACTAACGATGGCTGATTCTGGTACGTTCCCCATTGTTTTGGTTCTCTTTCCTGCGCGTTTTTCCCTTTCCAACCCGCTTCTCCTAACATGTGGAACATTTCCAAATCCCACATCCGAGCCTTACATTCTTCCATTCCATTTCCTCTCTCATCTGACACGATACCCCCCCACCCCTCCCCGCACAGACCAATTTCAATGGCTTGGCCTCCTAAAGTGGTCCCTCCAATACCAGGACGGGACCAGGGACACTGAGTGGACTGAGATGTCGGAGGAAAAGAAGAGTTTCTTGGAGAAGGTGATGTCTGAGGGTGTCGTCGACGAGATTGTTCGTATGAAACAGATCCTCATTCAATTTTTGCGCTTCCTAGCGAGTGCGACGTCTTCCTCTGCTCCAATCTTGGAGGCAATAGCAGCACTTGAGGAAAAGAACAAGAACAAGTCCCTCCCCTCTACGACACCTACAGAGGACGAGCTGCTTGACCTCCTCGACGAGCTCCGTGATATTGTCGAGCATATCGACTACGCCCTTACGTTTGGTCAGATGAACGGCCTGCCTTTCCTTCTCTCCGCTGCCGGGGCTGGGAACGTCGTGCCGATTAGTGTTCGCGCCAGCTGCCTGGGCTTGCTCGCCACTTGCTCGCAGAACAACCCGAGAGTGCAGGACATGGGCCTCGACTGCGGGGCAGTGGAGAAGCTCCCCCAGATCTACGACGGTGAGGTTGGGCTGCGGGCAAAGTCTCTCCAGGCCCTCTCGGCGTTCGTTCGCGGGCACGCCAAGAACGAGGAAAAGTTCTACGGCTGCCCTGATGCCATTAGGGTTGTCAGGGAAGGCATGAAGGCGACCGGCGCGGTGTTCAGGAGGGCAGTCTTCTTCCTCAGGAGCCTCCTCACGGATGATACCGCCAAGGCAGAGAACTGTAAGGAGTGGGAAGGTTGCATCGACGCGGTTATAGCCCACGCACGGGACAGCGAGGAGGTGGATATACGGGAGATTTGTCAGGGGATATTGTTTGGCTTAGTCAACAAGGGAGGCAGGTGAGAAGGAGTGAGGAGTGAAGTGATAAGCTCGAGGTGGTCATGTTGTCGTCGTGGCGTCCCTAATAGTAACCTTTTTTCACTCATCATCGCTTCGCTCATCATCACTTCGCTCATCGTCGCTTCGACAGGTTTGCTACCCTCATTTACGAGAGGGCACAACAGATCAAGGACGCATCCAAGTGTGCCCTCGAGAGGTCCCGGAGTGACCCTGAAACCAAGGACGAGTGCACGACGTGGATGGGGATCATGCAAGCAATCAAGTTACGAGTCGAACAGGGGGGAGGAGTTGGGGGGGCTGCGGGGGCAGGAAGAGTTGAGGGAGAGGCGGGGGCAGGAGGGGCGGAGAGGGAGACACCCTTGATGCTTGCCGCCAACCCTAATCCTAACGAATAGACGATGGTCAACCTATGAAAGAAAGCGTGCTTTGCTTTTTGTTCGCCAACCTTTTTTTAATGTGCAGAGATTGAGATTCCCCTTGATCCCTTGATTCCTGAGGTTCAAGCAATCCAGACCCAGCAAAAGTCCTCCTCTGATAGTCCTCCTCTTTGCTCCGTTGTGGGACGATGAAATACTATCCCCTTCTCCTTGTAATCCTTCTTCCACTCTGTCTATCATTCAACATCCCTATAATCCCTATTCAGAGCACCAGAATTCAGACCAAAATGTCAATTCTTCGAGCAAAGCCGATCTCACCTCTTGGGCTTGATCAAAAAGCTCCACCCCTCAAGACTCTTCCACCCCGTAAGCTCGCCCTGTTGGTAGAACCTACTCCATTTTCATACGTATCTGGTTATTCGAACCGATACAATGAGATGCTCCGCTATTTGAAGGCTGCTGGAGACGATGTTAGCATCGTGACCACTGATGACACAAAGGTACGTCTGTCGCCGTCTATCTCCGTCTGTCTCCGTCTGTCTCCGTCTGTCTCCCTTCCCTCCTCCTTCTCCTCATTCTCACCCCTCAATCCAATCACCTCTCTCACTCCCCTCCCCCCCTCCATGTCTCTTACCTCTCCCCAGGACCCTCCCAAGGAAGCATTTGGATATCCCATTGAGCATACCCTTGGGTTTCGCTTCCCCCTCTACAATCATGTGGTTGTATCATTCGATCTCCCCGAGATTAAGGGGCTCCGAATGATGGAGGCCTTCCGCCCGGATGTCATCCACATATCTTCCCCCGGTTTCCTCCTCTTTGCCGCCCTCTTTTATGCCCGTCTCATGAAAGTCCCTCTCCTCATGTCTTACCACACCCACCTCCCCCACTACGCCAAACAGTACCTCGGCTACATCCCCGGGATTGAGGAGTTCGCATGGATGCTATTGCGTTTCGCCCACAAGCGCGCGGACCTCACCCTCGCCACCAGTCCTCAGTTGAAGAAGGAGCTCGAGGATAATGGCATCCCTCGCGTTGACGTTTGGCGCAAGGGGATCGACACTGTGCGCTTCGACCCCAAATTCGCGTCGAGAGAGGCTCGCGAGATGATGTCAGATGGTAACCCTGACGACTTCCTAATGGTCTACGTTGGCCGCCTCGGCGCCGAGAAAAGAGTGGCCGACTGCAAGGTGAGAATGGAGAAGAGTGAAAGAAGACAAGAAGAGGATGAGAATGGGGATAATGACGAGGACGTAGATGATGCGAAGAAGCGAAACGACGACATTGATGCACTACATCCTTGTTGTAACAAGGCAAAGCCCTAGTTCTAACCCCCTTTGATCGTCGCTTCGCTCCTGCCCTCCACTTCGCTCCTCTCTATTTCAGCAAATTCTCGACAAGATGGGCCCCAACGCCCGCCTCGCCATCGTGGGGGGCGGCCCGCAGGAGGAGGAGCTGAAGAAGGTGAGAATGGATAAGAAGCGAAGTCATCGCGAGGAGGACATCAACCCACACCGCGAACTGCATAACCTTCTCGCGTAGCCTTCGCACCTGCTGACCTGTGATCGTCGTCGCTTCGTTCCTCGCAGATTTTCAAGGGCACCAACACAGTCTTCACCGGTCAGTTATCCGGGGACGAGCTCTCCTCCGTCTTTGCTTCTGCCGACGCCTTCTGCATGCCTTCTGACTCTGAGACCCTCGGCTTTGTCGTGCTTGAGTCCATGGCTTCTGGGGTCCCCGTGGTGGGAGCTAATGCTGGGGGCATCCCCTCTATTGTAACCCACGGAGTAGACTCCTACCTCGCTGAACCTGGGAATATAGACGAATTTGTCAAGTGCCTCAATATTATCAGAGAGAACAAGGACGGCGTGAATGACAAAATGAAGGTCGCCTGCCGGAAGGAGGCCGAGAAGGTAAGTTTTTGCGATTTGGGGCAAAGGGTTGAATTGAGAGTTTAAAATCCTGCGACTCGCTTCGCTCCCCCCTTTTGCTGCTCCTCCTCACCCTCAACCTCCACCTCATCATCACTACCCCTCCCTCTCCAACCCAAACCCCAACCCCAACCCCAGCACTCCTGGGAGGCAGCAACTTCCGTGCTTCGTAACGTACAGTACCCCCTTGCGATCCAGAACTTCAATTCGAGGTCTTGGTGGGGTTATGGAGGGCCTGACACTAGGCGCTACGGCAAGGCCATAAAGAACGCCTTCTCCTCGCTTTTCAAGAGCTTCAAATATGTCGTTACCTTTCGTTTCCTGAGGAAGGACAACGACATTGACGAGAAGTCGTTGCTGAAGGACGCGTAGACCGCCATGGCACGATAACGAAGACGACTGTTAAACTCATCAATTCAACTTCCCCACCACAACCCTAATAAAAAAGTGCTCATCTGCTTTTTCCGCCGAAAATGATTGTCGAACTGAATTTACCCTTTTTTGGTATGCAAGGCCAAATCCTAGCACAACGTTTACTTCCACTCTGCGCCAAAGAACCAGCCTCTCGCGGATCCTTGGTGCAGAATGAGCTCTCCCCGTCCCCTCTTTTTCCTTTTTTTTCCGTCGGGTTGGTTCTCATCTTAAACCCCCCCGAAGTTGTAATTGAAGCCTCCTCCTGCTCCACCTGGCTGTCCGCCGGTCTGTCCGAATTGGAACTGGTTGCCCGCAACTTCGGGAGCGACCATGGCGTCTTCCTCGTCGTCAACGTCAAAGTACGTCTCAAGAAGCTTGATGCTCTTTTGGTAAATTTCCTGGTTGTCGTGCTCCTGCAGCTGCTCAATCTTGGTAAGTCCCTCCGCCTCGTTTATGAAGGTGGCCATCTCGTTGCTGGTCCCGTTCGCCTTGGAGTCGGCCTCCCCAACCTTTAGAATGTTTTCAAGCCCGTCAAGGGCAACCTGAGATGAGCGAAGCAAATTACGAAATTGATAGGACGAGTGGTGAGAAACATCGCGACAGCAAAAGGGAGGGCAACCTTGACGCCCAAGGCTTTCATTGGCAGTGGATCTTCTGATCGTAAGTCGTAAGTCGTTACGCTCCTGGCTCCTCTCTCCTCTCTCTCACCTCGATTATCTTGGTATCGACAACGGTGAGCAGGTCGCAAAGGGGCCTGATGCACCCCTGCTGCACCAGAAATTTGATCTGATTGGGCTTGCCGCCACTCGTGGCGTTGCTGATAGCCCAGGCGGCCTCCTTCCTGATGTCAAACTCAGCGTGAGCGAGCAGCTGGATCAGAGGAGGGGCAATGTTGGCGTCAATGACGGCCTGAATCTGGTCCTTGTTTCCAGCCGTGATGTTGCTAATAGTCCAGCACGCCTCCTTCCTGATGCCCTTCTTTGGGGAGGAGAGGAGGGCGAGGAGGCAACTGAGGGCATTGAAGTTAACAATAATCTGGGTCTGAAGGTCGTCCCCGGTGACGATGTTACCGACGGTACGGAGAGCGGGGGTCTGGACGGAGGGGGAGGGGTGGAGCAGGAGCTCGACGAGCCTCCTGCAAACTCCAGCCTCAATGACGGCTTGGATCTTCTCATTAGGTCCATCGCTCAAGTAGCTCAGGGCCCAGCAGGCGTCCGTAAGGACTTCCTCATCGGGGCTGTATATAAGCTGTGCAAGGGTGAGGAGGCAGGGCTTGACCGCCTCGAAGTCAGGCTGGGGCTTACCCCTGCAGAAGTTGCTGAGAGTCCAGGTGGCGTTCCTGAGCATAGAGAGCTTGGAGTTCTTGTGAAGCTGCTGAAGGAGGGGCTGCATGGCACCGGCGGCAAGCACCTTGTCCCTGCATGGCGGGCTGTCTCCGGCGATATTCCCAAGGGCCCAGACGGCCTGTTCCCTCACATCGTCGTTAGGGCTCGCCAGCAACCTGCAGAAAATCGGCACAGCGCCCTTCTCCATGACGACCTCGGTGTGCTCAGAAGTTCCGGAGGCAATGTTGGTGAGGGCCCAGGCGGCCTCAAATTGAAGAGCAGGCAGATTGTCGCAGTTCAAAAACTCAATGAAGCGAGGGACAACCCCCTGGTCAATCACCTGTTGGATGGGAGGGTTCTTCTCGATACTGAGTAATCTACGGAACTGGGTCGTGTACTCAGTCTGGGCGGCAGTGTCGTTCGACATGACCCCAGCCACCATCTGAGGGAGGCTCTCGAGGTTGTGAGGGCCACTGCCAGAGGCTGAAGGCCCACCAAATGAGGAGGAGGCATCCATGCCAGAGCTCCCCGCGGCGCTCCCAAAGGCGGCACCCCCACCACCCATTTGTCTCCTCTTGTTAAGCCTATCATCCTTCTTCGTCTTCCTGATCTGGATTGTTGTCTCCTCTCTCCTCCTTCGTGAATCATCAGCATCCACAGCCTTCTTGAAGAGCTTTTTGCGACTGTGAGGGAGGCGAATGGGTAAGATTTGGGGTTTGAGGTCGGGCATGATCATATACACATGGAAACATCGTAGAGCTAAGGTAAAAAAGGGAATGAGATCGAGGCCGACGTCCGCCCTCAGATTCAATTTTATTGCCCTTTTGGACACTCTGGAAGCTTTCGATTGATTGCCAGGGGGAGCTACTTGAGTATTAAAGCTTTTACATGATAACTTACTCTTCTTCTTTTGCGAATGAGGCCATTACAATGGGTCGTTGCAATGGCGATAGGGAAGGATTTGGTGTTTGGACTCCTTCCTCTGGGCCATTTTTCGGTTTAGAAATCGGACTTTTCTAATCGCTGTCCTATTCAGCAGCTGAGGGGTTTGCAGGCGTAAGCAGAACCGGTGACACATTGTTCACCGTGCGGACTTCCTCCTGACGGAGCTGGTCTTCACCTTCCAAAGCCTCTGACCACAGCAGTAATGGAACACCACGAGCTCAGCAGCCAGGGGCTTGAGTTGGGGCAGGATGGGAGGGGTATGAGAACTTCTTCGTCGACGTCTGCTCTCAGACCAGCGGCTTCCTGGTATAATCAGGCGCTCCACCCTGCTTACTCTTCTCTGACCCAGCCATTCAATCAGAGACAAAAAATGCTATCTCAGTCGTCCCTCAACACTTTTCAGCAAACTGGCACGCTGATGAGCTTATCCTTGAGACAAGCCACGGAGAGCCTCCCGATGGCGGTCTCCGACTGGTCGGAGGTAGATGTTGGCGCCTTCCTCGACAACATTGGTCTTCACGAGTACAGCCAGGTTTTCATCCATGAGCGAATTCGAGGCGTCACCCTCGCGGATCTGACCATGGAGGACGTCTACGGCCTCGGGGTCCACAGGCTTGGGGACAGAAAGTATTTCTTCAAGGCTCTCGAGCACATCCTCGCCGAGGACGAGGCTCACCACTCAAATTACGTCCCTCTCTCAAGGAACTCAAGAGTGCCCCCACCATCTGGTAGGGCAGTATCTACCTCCTTTGACGTTATGGCGAGGCAGCGGAGATCCGCGGAGCAACAACACATCGCATTCAACAGCACGGCGGAGAGCCTTCTCGTCGAAGAGGACGAGGAGCTCCTTGAACCGGTTCAAGTAGTTATCAAGAAGAAGGCTACGAAGAAACCCGTCGCAAACCCCCTCGATCGACCTCGCAACGTCGCCCCCGTCGATTTTATTGAGTACAAGGCGATTGACCCTCGAGATGTTCCGCGGAACAACAAGAGGAGAATGAGTGGGCCGCCAGCAATCGAAGTGACAGGTGAGATGATTGGGCGAGGCCGCAAGGCAGATAAAAACCACTCGCAACCTGCCAACACAACCTCTTCCGCTGCAGCCCCTGTTACCCCCCAACACGCCCTCGCAAGTTCTGTTGTGGAGCACGCCACCGAGGTTGCCTTGAGCTCTCAGATTCCCCCCACGACCACCGTCAAGAGGAGGAAGAAGGCGATGGGAGGTGCCGGAGGTCGGAGGAGAGACCTCACAATATCACCCGAAGTCACCCTCCCACGCCGCGATCCTGCCCTCCCCCCCCTGGTCGACGAGGAGGTCAACAGTTTGTCCTCTGAGCACGAGAACTACGTTGACGAGGCAAATACGCCAAAGCGACCCCCTCATCAACCGCACCACAGCGAGGGGATCCTGCGCGGCAAAGACAAGCCCCCACCAAAGACGGTCGAATTCGAACAGTTTGTGGAGAACCACGATGAAATACCCAAGAGCTCCATCTCCAAATGATCCAAAAATCCATCCAAGCACGTAGTGACGCAAAACGTTTCTCAGCCCTCCCTGCGTCGCATGGAGAAGTTCAGAAACTCTTGGGGTAGCCTCACCTTGATACTCGAAGTCGTCATCTGTTCGCTGGGCCTGGGAAACATTTGGTGGCAGCTCCTCGTCTTCTTCCCTGCCGTGATTGCGTGGTCATCACATGTTCAAAAGAGAGCGAAGACATGAATGATGGCGGCAAGCCAGGGTTGCACAGGACTGGGCGTTTGGCCTTACTCCGAGGGTTCACTAGTCCAGGTGAAGGACCCTTACGCTAGGAAGCAACTGCAGGAGAGGTCGAAGAAGATGCTCCACCAGTACCTCCTCTTTTCGTTTGCAGCTCTCATCGGGTTCCTTTGCTTCGCGAGGTTCATCATCGAACCCGTGCTCGCCCCAAGGGAAGAAAGTGAAGGACCATGCCCCATTGGATCTCTCACGAACACCACCTGCAACGACAGAGGAACTTGCAACATTGGCATGGACGCGTGCATATGCGGCATGGGCATCGGCCTATACGAAGGCAAAGTGTGCGACAAAATTTCCCCGGCCTTCATAATCGGAATTTCCATCTTGTCTCTTTTCTTATTCATGACCGCGAACATCGTTTACCTGACAAGTGCCTCGACAAATGGAAACGGAGCGCCCTGGATCTTCGATAAGAAGGGCAACAACATTGTGAGAATGAAGTCAATGAAGGCCCTCAAGGAGAAGAAGATGAAGGAGGGATGAACCGACTCTCAGCACAAGGGCGAAGAGTGTGACAAGCCCTGAACCCGTGACGTCCCTACCACAGGTGTTGACACTCTCTTCGGAGATAGGGTGGGGGAACAAACAACTGCGTGATCCTTCCCAGCTGCATCTGTCCCCACAACTCCCCATGAAGGAGGGGCGGAGGGCAGCCACGTCGACCTTGACCTGGAAGCCGCAGTCGGCGCCGACGAGACAATGGAGGACATCAGGGAATACGCCAAGTCCAAGCCAAAATCAGATTTTCCCTACCTCCCAACAAGTCTGACACCAGCCCACAGGAAGGGTGACATGCACAAGGCCTTTCACGCTGCCGAAAAGAGAGTGGTAGGATAACCATCGCACCGGATTGCAGTCTGCCAACAACTGGAAACCACCTTAGGCCGATTAATGACAGCGTTGGCATAAAAGCGAAGAACCCCTTCGGCAGCCTGCGCTTGACAAACGGTCCAAGACCTCCAGTTAGACGGTACAGCATTTCTCAACTAATACGAACATTTTTGGATGCAAATCGCTTCAATCAAGGATATCAAGATTTCTCTATCAAAATTTTAACTCCTGCATTCCGGCTCTCTTCGTTTCACCCTATTTGTGAGCCGCCCCCTAACTTGTCCCAGCTCTATCAGATTGCGGTGGGGAATTCTCCAACCACGAAGGTCTAGTGCCTACCACCCATTAAAGACCCGGCTGGAGCAGGCACCGAAAAGTCGAAGGTTAACTTGCTCTCTTTTTTCTAGCCCGTCCACCCCCCCCCTCGCTGCCCTTCAATTGAGACTCCTGAATAACCTTGGAAATACCCCGGACTATGGTGCTATCGACATCAGGAGATAAAGACCTAGTGGGTGGCTTCCAGACCGCCAACACGACAATAAAGCAGGAGTCTAGACTTGTGCTTGAAACCTCCCACGAGACGATTCCTCTTGCAGGAGATTTGCTATGTCCAGTCGTTGTCCAGACAGCAGAAAATGGGACCGGCATAATTGCCGAGGGGAACACTCTCCTCCACGCCGCGCAAAAGTCAGCAATCGACTACATTTTTAACGAAATGTCGGACGACAATACAACCCTGAAGAAGATGCGCCTTAACAAACGAGAAAACATCACCAAGGTTTTGTTTCAGGTGAGTTCTCGGATCTTCACGATTGCATGTCTTTGTCTCTCTATCTCTCCTCGCTTTCAATTCATTATGAGCTACAACTAAACCGCATCTATCATCCCCTCCTCCCTCCAGGGAAAAGCAACCTCAGTCTCTCCCGCAACCACCATCTACTTTATCACGAGGCGCATTGGCGACGAAGCGTACAGGTGCATAATGGAATTTCAAGACAGACCGCCGACAGAAGACGGCGGCGACGACGACAACAAGAACGAGGCCGGAAAGGTTTACCGCAGAATAACAGTAACTTCACTAATGTCACCCCGGAAGGAGTTCCTCCCGGACTATAACAACGCTTTGGGCGCAGCTCCCGAAACGATAAACTTCATCCCCATCAACAACATCTACGGCCAAATTGAGTTATGCGACGGTGACTTACCCGGCACCTCTGGCTGCAGGATGATCTTCAAGGCATCCACGAACAGTAGCGACGTGTCGGTGAAAGATATTCAAGAGTTATCAATAGACGCACACACGACACAAGCGGTCAGACCTATGGCCTCTAACAAGATCCTCGAAGAATCTTCGGTTCGCGCTACGACAACTCGAAATACATCATCGAGGAATACATCCTCAATGAGAAATAGTTTGCGAAGTTCCATGAAACAAATCAGCAACATCGGTCAAAATGGTTCTTCCTCGAGCGGGGGTCAACGTGTTTCTTCCTCGAGCAGGGTGGCCTCAGATACGCTCAGGGTGCTCTTTCGTCTTTTGTTCCAGCTCTTCATACGCTTCGATCGGAGCGATGAAGTCGACAAACTTTCTAGGGAGGTAACAATGGAGCAGGTGAGGGCTACCCCGATCCCTTCAACTTGTCCCGAAGAGAAGCTTGCAATCGAACCACTAAAAGCTCTCATGGAGAGTAAGACCTGGACCAGGGATACTGGCTCGGCCAACAGGACCTTGGACATGTTCACGGCGAGGTCTAATTCGGGGTGCTGGCTGAAGCGCTCGGGGCGCTTCGACGCCTCCTGCGAGGAGGTTTTTGCGCACTTTTACAACATGGACAGTTACACCAGGCAAAAGAGGCATCTCAGGAAAAACCCAATGCTGCCCTACATCGTTGAACCGCTCCGGAACTCGAGAGGGAAGGAACTAACCTTCGGTGTTAAAGTACACGGGGGCGGAGCCCCAAGGCTGTTCGAAAATTGGGTGACGTGGACGAAGGAAGAAGAAGCGGAGGGGGAGGCGAAAAAGACAATAGAACGAATCGGACCGAAAATGTACATTGCCACAAACCCCTTGAGCGTGTACAACGATTTCAAGAAGTCCAACGCCAAGGAGGACGCAACCTCAAATCCCGAAAATACCAAGAGACGGAGGGCAACCACGAGGAAGTACAACAAGTTCATAGCGTTTCAGGAATCGCCTGGAACGGTAAGAGGGGAAGAAGAACAAAAGGACAGTGGAGGGAAATCCTCCGGGGGAGAAGGCAGCTCTTCGGACGGGATGGTCGAAGGTTCTTTTAGGTCCCTCATCAAAATCGAACCCCTCGCTCCTAGAGTATGCAAAGTTACTTACATGCTAAACGTCGACCTCGAGAGCAACACGTCGAGTTCTGTGGCGGCCAAGTACGGCTTGTACCTTCTTGAAAGTCTACGTTCGATGAAAACGTTCTTTGAGAGGAACAGCAAGGAAGTTGACATTGAGGTCGCGGAGGTGAGCACTAGCGAGGAGAGGCTTAACAGCAGACAAGAGATGAAGCAATTCCCCTAAAGTTTATACCCCCCCCCCCCCCATCTCACACATGCAAACCCCCTCGCGAAGGAGCTGGCCCTCAAAATGACCAATGAGAAGCACCCCGTTTATAGGAGCATTGTTCAGCACACCGACGAGCAGACCGCCCTCATCGACAGGGCGTACGAGCTGCAGAGCAAGATGTCTTTGGAGGAGCTGTGGACTACCGTCCTCCCTTACAAGCTGCTCAAGACTAAAATGAAGGACACAAGCGCGGAGCTCAGGATTATGGACAGGTCGAAAGATAACCCAACCACGTGTGCCAGGGTTAAGGGTTCCGTTCACTGTCGCGCGGACATCGCCGCCGCCGCATTTTTTGACGCCGATTCTCACTTTCGGAAGGTCATGCACCTGGAAGCTGCCGGGGTGGACGCGTCATCGAACGTCACTATGAGCACAACCAAGCTCTTCAAGAAAACCAGCACCTGCGACCAGGTCGTCGGGTCGCTGATATCCTTCCCCAACCCAATGTGGCAGCGACAGACGATCCACAGGCAGATCCTGGGGATGGGATCGGACGGAGAGTTCTTTATCGCTATGGAGTCTGTGGGGGGGGGCAAGGATGACGGGTGTGAGGAGAGCGCGGACTTTGGCCTGACTGTAATCCAGAAAAGCAAAATTTCCAATGTCAAGGGGCTGGCGCTGATTGTGTTCGAGCCAGACCCTAACTTTTCCGATCGATGCACTTTTACATGGCTTATGGATTACGATCTTAGGTTCGGAAAGAGATCCAACTTGTTCTCAAGCGACGCTGAGGTCGTGCCTCTGATGATTGGCGACTTCTTTTGCCTCCGCAATTTTTTCCGGAGGGCCAAGCAGACGAACCTCGAGGACATCGACCTTTACGCCGAGCAGCTTAGGAAGAAAGTCAAGGCCGAGCACACTAGGAAGGAGAAGAAGATCATAACAAGCGTCCTCAAGAGCTTCCAGAGAGGTCTCCAGAGCGTCGGCGGCTTCAAGGAGGTAGCCCATGGCGGGGACCCTAAGCTTCAACTCGAGACCTGCACTCTAGAGAGCGACAAGAACATAATTGGTAAGGCGACTTGCATAGTTGACGCTAACATTTTTCAGTGCGCCGCCTGGGAGCTCCACAAGAATAGGGAGGAGACGACCCGCAACAACATCACCAAGACGACAATTAGGAGGCAATGCATTGAGGACGGCCCCCACAGCTCCATCTACTACGTCGTCTATAGGTTCGGGAAGTTCGTGCACAAGAGGGACGCTCTCATGCACTGCGCCTGGAGGTGCGAGGGGAAGGACTCAGAGGACGGCGAGAACTCGCTGCTCATTTGTTACGCCGACAACGAGGAGTTCGAGAGGACGGGCATGGGAGCCAATAAAAAGGTCGAGCTGTATGACAGGGAGGATTGCATCAGGGCGGAAACGTGGACGCTGTGGAAATTCGAGTCCTTGAATAGAGGGATGCAGACGAAGGTCACCAGGGTGACTCAGGGGAACATGAAGGGCTTTGTGCCCTCTCGTGTGATGAACCACCAAGTTAAGAAGCACATGCTCTTCCAGAGCGCTCTGAGGAGGCTCTATGACCAGAGTGAGGTGAGGAACTTGAACAAGAGAACGCTGACGAAGGAGAACATGAAGAACGTGAACGATGACTCCTACACGGAGGAGGAGGCCGTGCTCGTGAAGGTAAGTGGAGATTCATAAGTGGAGATTCATAAGTGGAGATTCATGAAGCAGGCAGATTTCTAACACCCCATTTCTTGCCCCCCTCCTTCGCAGAGCTCCATCGACATGTTCAAGGTCTTCCACAACAACCGCGACAAGGACCACAACCTCGATGCCCGCCTGCCCGGGCTCAACTGCTCCGGCACAATCTACCGCAAGAAGGGTGGTTCCGGTGTCATGGGCCACAACGAGTTCACCCACTACTGGTCCCAGCTCTTCGGTCGGGTCGGGAACGACGACAGCAAGTTCCAGACCGTGGCCTGGGGGGAGAGCTCGGCCGTGGTGAGGGCTGACCTTACGGACCTGCTGGCGTACATTTGGAACGAGGACGATATCTTGAGCAACTCTTACGGCATGAGGGACATGGAGAAGAGGGTCGTTATGAACAAGAGCGTCTGCCACCAGGTGCTCTACGAGAGGAAGAGCATGCCCGGCGCTCTTTCCCCCCGCGACTTCGTGACGAGCAGGATATGGAAGAGGATAAGCGACGACGAGTACATTGTGGTGAGCCACCCATGCATGGACGAGGAGGCGAACAGGGAGGTGAAGAAGCTGCACGGGGTGGTGAGGGCGAGCATGCACAGCATACTGAAGCTCAAGAGGATGGGGAACTGCAGGACCAAGCTGGACATGCTCGTGAACCCCGACCTCGGGGGGAGGATAAGCATCTTCTTTGTGAACGCAGTGATGAGGGGCTACCTCTGCTACGTCAGGCAGGCGATGAGGTACTTCCTAGAGCTCAGGGGGTTGGAAGAATACGACGAGGAGGACGGGACGTGCATTGCGCGCGAGCTGGTGAGCGCGATGGAGGACGTGACGGTGGGGGGGGGAGGAAAGAAAAACGTGGCGGAGGAAATGACCATGTTCAAGGGATTGAGGGAGGTGAGTGTGCGGTGGAGGGGGGATAAAACAAACACTATTTTACTCACCCCCCGATTTAAGGCCGAGGCCCTGTACCCGAACTTCATCCTATTGGTGACTCGGGTCTGCAAAAACCAGGTCCGCCTATTCCAGGACAAGATCCTCTGTCGTCTTTGCAACCTCCGACCCGGTTCTGCCGATCGAATCGGCGGTGCACTGTCTTTCAGTTTGGCGACGTGCCTTATGGTGGAGCAGGGTGTTGACGACTGGATAGACAAATACGAAGCCATGAGAGAAGCTGACAGAGGTTTGGTATGGTTCAGACCTATGATTACCGGCCTCGCCGAGAGCATCGTGCAGGGCGTTAGCTGGGGCTTGAAGGTCAGGGTGCTCGTCGGGGGGGGTATCGTGACGTTCGGGCTGTTTGCCAATTTGGCGGCGGCTTACGTCTACTGGGGGACTGAGGGAGGGAGCGGGTGCGGGTGGGGGGTGCTGATTTTTATGGTCATCAACGGCTGCGCTCAGGCGGCCGCGTCCCTAAGGGCGGCGTACTTGAGGACGGAGGGGGAGATATCATCCGGGGAGATAGGGGCGGAGGTACTGGGAACGGTTTGCTGCATCAAGCCGCTGGTGGAGGCTTGGAACTTGATTGGGGTCGTCGGGCTGGAGGGGAAGAAGGAGATGGTCGAGGAGATCATTCTCAACAAGGTGGTGTACATATGCCTGCTCTTCATACCGCTATCCATACTACACTCTTACGTGTTATTGTCACCACTTTCAGCACTCGTAACGCCATCCCACCCGACCCTCCTACCCCTCTGCGTAATAGCTAACTGCCTCGCGCTGAGCTACAACTCCGCCCTCGTCGCTTACCACGTCGACGCCATGCCCCGCAACAGGAAGCTGGACCCCAGGTTCACCGGCTTTGTCCCTGACAATGTAGGGATGAGGCTGGAGTGCTACTTGTGGATCATGGTCATGGGGGTGACGTGGTGCACGGCGAGGAGCATGGCGGCGGGGGCGATACTTAACGCCGGACCGTGGTGGTCGCTCCCGGCAGCAATCGGGGGGGACTTTTTTTGGTACCTGGTGGCTAAGCGAGCCAGGGGGGACTGGAATGCGGTGGGGAAGGGGGGGGGGTGGATGGGGGACCTGGGGGGGAGGATGGCGGAGAAGCTACTGTGCGACTACGCGCAAATACAGACGCTCAGGCACCCGAAGTACATGGGGGGGATGATGTGGGGGGTGAACGTGGGGGTTGGGGCAGGGTTTGTGGTGGGGGGGTGGGCGGTGATGAAGGCAGACGTGGGGGAGGGGGGTTGGAGGATGGGGGGCTCGGGGAGTGTGGGGATTTATGAGTTCGGGGGAATTTTGGTGGGCCTCCTTGTGGGATGGGCAGTGGCGTTCGGGGTATTTTACGGGAGGGTTATATCTGACGTGCACAGGAGGTACTTCTTCTCGGGCTTGACCAGCGCGCAGTTTTACGCATCGCAGTTTAGGATGGGGGATGACGAGACGAAGGCCTTCTCTACGTTCATGATTCGCGATGAGCTCTGGGCTGACATTAGGGAGGCTGTCGCCAAGTGGGTGAAGGAGGGTTGGGACGACTGGGAGGAGAGTCAGCCGAGCTGGTTCGAGGTTTGCTACGACAACATACCTACGGACATGATGCCCACTAGCAACCTGACGATATTTAAGGGCAGGAAAAAATTGAAGAAGAACAGCATCTTCGGCATCACTCACAGGAAGATCATGACGACAGCCAAGGGGGTGCAGGAGCAGAAGAAGTCGAGGAAGAGGGAGAATAGGGACAGCCTCGTTAACAGAGTGGTGAGGAAGACCAAGAGGGTGACAAAAATGAGGAGCACAGTAGTAGCCAAAGGAAAGAGAGCGACCGCCATGAACAACGCCAACAGCAAATCAGTGAATAGGCAAATCAAGCCAATTATTGAGTAATGGCAGGTCAGTCAGGTAGACACTTTTTAGGAGGCATAAAATAAGTGTCTGTACAATATATATGTAGAAAATGACTTTAGTTTCAGGAAGTTTAGAGGAACGACCAATCTATCCCGGTGTTCGGGGGGGGGGGGGTCGTTCTATTAATTTCCAGGGCCCTCCCTACTCCCATGGGAACCCCATCCCCACCCTTCCCCTCTGGTCATCTTCATCCCCCTCATTAATCCACCCTCCCTCCTCCCCGTTATTGCTCCCAGATTTATCGAAGCTTGTCCCCCCCGTAATCCCCCTCATTAAATTATTCAGTTCCCTCGTTCCAACCTCCACCCTCTTGTTATACTCATCCTCCAGGTCAACGCTCCCATGGGCCGACATCGTTGTTGAGAGATCCCTCTCGAACCCAACCTTAACTTCCTCAAGGATAGCCCTAACCTCGGAGGGGGGGAGGAGGGAAGCGTATAGGAGACGACAGTAGGAACGGTAGAGGGAAAGGGATTTGGAACGCTTTATGAAATCACCGAGACCTGGACCACCGGTAAGGGATGGACGGAGGGGAGGTGGAGGGGGGGCGGAAGGGGAGGGGAGAGAGGGTTTCTTTCTACGGGAGGAGGATGATGGGGTAACGTTTGCGAATACTTGAGAGGTTGATGATGGTGTTGAAGATGAAGTATGTGAGAGTTTTGATGATGAATAACGGCGGAAAGTGTTTGATAAAGAGGGTTGTAAGGGAGGAGCGTTTGTGAGCTGTGAAATTTGTCTTGTTTTCACGATATTTCGATGGAATAGTTGTATGTGTGACAATGTGTTTATCATATTTATTCGTCTGTAATACATGTATGATATTTTGCGGCAATAGGATGAAAATTGAAGAACAAATTGGGAGAAAATTGAGAGTCAGTTTCCGACTTCCACAAAAAAGAATGGAAAGAATGGACTCAAATGCTGCACTCGAATGCTGCATTCAAGTGCTGGACTCAACTGCTGGACCCAACTATGCGCAATCTCCTGCAGCTTTGAAAAATAAGTCACGATAGGTGGTTGGCATTAAAAAAATTACAAGAAAATGAACACTTTCACTCTAATAAAGGTGCACTCTCAGACTTTTGTACGTAGTATTTTTTCATAACTGGCGCTTAAATCATATCATATCCCCTCTCCTTACCTTGGACATGTAAAATGCGTAAAAAAGAAGGAGAAAAAGAAGGCACCAAAAGAAGCCAAATCGGAAAATCCGAGCAAAAAAGAAAGGGAATTCATCCAGGATAACAGCAATGAGTAACAACTACTCATTGAGGAGGCACACACGTACATTAAAATTGCAAAACTTACCCAATGAGATCCTAATCATCGTTGAGGTTAGTGTAGTTCTGTTTATCTCAACAGCCTCGAAAAAGGAAATGAGAGAGGGACAGATTATGACCCTCTAAACATTCATATTCGTCACGTTCGATGGCATCAACT
Organism: Triparma columacea; assembly: GCA_030267965.1. Lineage (NCBI taxonomy): Eukaryota > Bolidophyceae > Parmales > Triparmaceae > Triparma > Triparma columacea. Next base: position 15,802 of record BRYA01000044.1, on the reverse strand, counting down.
CATTACCCTTCTCCAAAAATCTCTCGTCTCTCCCCCCTCCCTCTCACCCTTACCCCTCACCTCTCTCTTCCCTCTCCTCTCTCCCCCCTCAGTCCTACCTTGACGCCTTAACCTTAACCCGTCTCTCCCTCGTTTCCCTCTTCTTCCTCTCCCGTTTCCCTCTCACACGTTGGAAGTCCCTCTTCCATTCCTCCTCCACCTCTCCCTTCCCCTACACGATATCCTCCGACTCTTCATTCCCTCCCTCATTCTCCCGTTCCTACACCTCCCCCCTCGGTCGTTTATCTCTCCTGTTACGAACGCAGTGTCGTAAAATCGAGTCAACGTTTCTGTGCGTTTCCGTACCTCCCACACAACCCGAGCCTTTACTTCTTAATAAAGTCCCGTCGTCACTACCCCTAACACCACCTCAAAAGCTCCTAACTCCCCGCGCCTTACTATCGCTATTAATACCACCACCCCCAACATCCTCACCCCCCAACCCTTACAAATTAGCGTGCGTAATAAGGGACGTACGTGGTCTCTCCTGTTTCAGGTGTCCAGGTTGTAACGATTTGGATTACCCCAGTGGTATCCACGGTAACCCCGTAGTTATTTGCGGTTGCGGTGACGCCTGGCATAGGGAGTGCGCCGAGAAGTACGTGAGGGTTGAGGGATTCGAGGCATGGGGTGGGGGTGGGGGAAGGAGGGTTGGTGGAGGAGGAGGTGGGGGAGAAAGAGGACTGGGGAGATGCGGGAAGTGCGGGGAGGGGTATGAGGTGGGGTGGAGGCTACCGAGGGGGGTACGGGAGATGGTTAGGATTAGCTGGATGGACGGGGACCAGGAGGGGGCGTGGGGGAGGATGGTTTGGGTTTTGAAAATCTTCGTTCTGCTTATGATCGTTGAAGGTGTGGCGGAGGCTGTTTACTGCGAGGGGGTAGGGAACGGTGATGGGACCTGCGAGGAGGATCCGGGGATGAGGCTGGAGGTTGGGGGGGTGAAGTGGGAGGCGAGGGTAAGGGGGGGAGGGGTGGCGGCGGCTTGGCAACTTGTTCAGACGACCATGCTAGCGATTCTTTGGAGCAGGAGGTGAGGAAGACAGGAGGGCGACAAGTTCTTCTCAAACCCACTCTTCAAAAAGTCCTAACCCCCCCCCCCCCCGCCAGGTTTGAGATCGTGGTGTCCCGAATCTGGACTTCCGGTCGTCAGCCCATCCTAACCTTCTACCTCCGTCTATACTCCTACTTCGTCCTCTCAACCCTCCTCATAATCCTCACCCTAACCCCCTGGACGTGGAGGCTGTTTGGTTTAGGTTTCTGGGGCACGTGGTTAGGCAAGTCTGTCGGGCTACCTGTAGCTGCATTCCACGTGGCCATGAGCGCTTGCGTGGTGGGGATATTCTGGAGGACCAACTATAGAGTTAAGACGGTTAAGGACGGGGGAAGGGGGGGGGGAGAGCAGGGAGGGGACTGGTACGAGAGGGTAGGGGTACTGAGGTTTTGAAATAAAGGGGGAAAGAGTGGGGGAAGGCGGCACTCGCCTTCCCACCTCTCCCAAGTCCCCAATATGTATAATTTAGACAACGTGATTTTCAGATAAAACACTGCTAAGTTTACAACTGAAGGGTTTGGTAAAAGTGCAAGGCACCTCGTTCCGGGTGTCTGTTGTTCGGGAACAAGACCCTACCCTCCGTCCCTCTCTCCTCCACCCCCCTCTCCCCCGGCGCCTAAAGGCGCGTCAACAATAAAAACAATCCATCCCCCCCCCTCCACCCCTTCTCCCCCCCCTTCTTATTCCTGTCCCGCTCCCAGGTACATGTTAACCCTCTGCATGATATAGTCCTTCTCCGGGTCGTACGGGTGGTCCTTACTAGGGATCTCAAGCACCGTAGGCACGACCTCCGAGTACCTTGACAGTACGTGACGTATGGTGTTTGCTACGTGCTGGTTTATGAGGATTATACCGATGTCGGTACGGGCGATTAGGGAATTAAAACAATCCTCGACGCGGGATACGGGTGTTGTGGGCTCGACGACGAGAAAGTTAGTTGAGGTTGGAGTACGATGGCCACAACCAGCAAGAAGGAAACCTGATACTGTATCACTATCTCCTATTATTGCTACTAGTTTCCCTTCAGACTGTGTTGTGGTTTGTAGTGAGGTTTGTAGTGAGGAAGAGAATGGGATAAGAAGGCAGGAGAGAGGGTAAGAAAGGAGAGAAAGATGGCATCATTGGCATTGGACGATGAGAGGGTTAATGGATATTAAGCCTTTGAGCACGTTAAATGACAACACGACCCTCTTTATTGTTACGTGATGTATATACAATGAATTTCAGACCGTTTTTAATAGATTTTAGCGGACGCACCATTATGAATTATTGCAAATAAATTTGCCAAGAGAGAGAGGGGAGGAAGAGAGGGGAGAGGGGAAAGGAAGAGAGGAAGACAGAAAAGAGAAAAAAAACGTAGTTTCTCGAGCAACTAATTAAGCTCTAATTAAGCGTGGTTTCAGCTTCTGTAACTGTCACCGTGTTGCCTTAAAAAATATAAATACGGTAGCCATAACAACCCCAAGCCCAGCAGTAACAGGTGATATAATCCCCAAGTCAAAGATTTCAACTAAATTCACAACGCCAGTATTCCTGTCTACCACGTGCCACATTTTAACCCTTAGCTTTGGTGTTTTGAAGTTATAAGAGAAGTACCTTATGACCGCTACGTTCTTACCGAGGAACAGGAGAACGTCTTGAGGTAAGTCTCCGGATTTCTTGAGGTCAAGCCCACCGCCGGTTAAGCTCTCTTCAGCGGCCAGGAGCTCCGTGCAGCGTAGCAAGGTAGAAAGCATCGTGAACGAGTACATCGTCACAAGGTAGTAAGAAAACAAGGTAATATCGCTCCCCTTGAAAAGGTAGTCCTCGTAGCGAGACGGAGGCGTTGAGAGGGGCATGAACAGGACCTTGCCACCTGAGAACTGAGCGATGCATAACTTAGCAAGATATGGAGAGATTAACATACCGTGGAAATTTTTGAAGTCAGATAAGGTTGCGCCGCCAGTTGAAGATACCGACATAGGGACACTTTGAGGAGCTTGTTCTGCTTGGCAAGTTCTTTTCAGAATTTCTAATAGGCGGCCTTCGGGATAACCTTTACTCGGATTTATAAGGTAGTCGTTGAGACGATGGTCGCCGTTTTCGACCACCGTGAATGTTATTTGTTGAGGGAACTTAGCAGCGAGCTCTTGGCTGGATTTGAAGTTAACGGTTTCATCCGCCGTCCCGTGAATTAGTACGATAGACATTTCCGAAGGCAAACAGGACGGCATAAAGTCTGGAAAGAATCTCGCAGCAATCCCATGGATCGACAAAGCCGGGGCTATAAGCACTGTCTTGTAAGGTTTGAAGCCATGATCAGTAATGAGAGAAAGGGCGACGAGCCCCCCCCAAGAGGAACCCACTAAGATTACGTCGTCGTCAGGATCCGTCTGCTGCTCAATTGCAGCTAGTGCAATTTTAGCACACCCTATAAGACTCGCTCGAACGTTCAAATTCTTCCTGATAAAGGAATTTCGTTTTGCTAAACTGAAGGCAGACATTTCCAAGTCGGGGACTATTGTGGACGGAAAGTGACGCCTGAGGTAGCGCGCTTTCCTGCCGGAGGGACCTGATTCGAGACCATGGCAGAACACAACACGCTTTCGACCCATTTTTATGGACAGAAGAAAGGAACGAGGAAAGATTAGAAGGGATCAGATGAGATTGATCGAGAATAACTTATCCCGTAGAGTTTTCAATGGGCGTTTAAATTACGATGAATAAGGTTTTTGGTTATTTTCTGAGTATTGAGGACTTGAGCAAAAAGAAGGCCACAATAAACAACTCAATCTCAACCCATCAACGACAATAATAATATACAGAACATCATATACGTCTTAACAAGCATCTCCATACAAACCCCCTCTAAATCCCTTGAAACCCCCCTGAAAACCCCTCCCCCCTCCCCCTCCTCGATTCCAAGATTGGTTTAATAAAGTCAAGCCGTGGTTCCAAGCGTCGTTCCCGTTCCACCCTTCCCTCATCATCCACCTCAACCACCACCTCCTCACTAACCTCCCAAACAACAACCTCAACCTTAACGACAGAGAGTACTAAAGTATCATCTACCATCCGTGTGCCATCAATGACTTACACAAGAACAAACGAAGGGGAAGAGTGCGTTTGGGATATGAAGAAGAACAAGAAGTGCGAGCGAGGGAATTGCAGGGTTTGTTTACCCGGTGACACTTTCCTACCTAAGGGTTAGGCCTTAATATAGTTAATGGATTATGAACAAAATGTTGAGTTTCTTTCTTTCCAACCAACACAACCCTTTTCACAAACCTTACGCACCCCCCTTAACACGGTGTTAGCCCTGTCCCCCCCCCCACACCCTTCTTCCCCCTCACTTTGAATTCTCCCCCCCCTCCTTATTTGTGAGATCCGAAGCGTCCCATAATTCCCAACCAGATCTTGAGGACACTGTACAATGTGTCTGTCATTTACCCCCCCTCCTTATTAGTAAGTACAAAAAGCCCCATAAGTCCCACCAACACATACTTAACCGGTGGGTAATCATTAAGCATAATCGTGACCATCCCAATATACCTCAGCGTCCCGACCGCTCTTCCTAAAACGTCTTCCCTTCTTAACCACATTTGTCCTGGGGCGTATAGGGAACGATCGTCTATACGATTGTTGTCACCTTTGGTTAGGAGTTCGACTACACCGGAGGGGGACTCGTGGACTTTTAGGACTCGGTGGACTATAGGGATGTCACGATCCTTGATCTATGGGGGGAGGGAGGGGGGGAAGGGTTAATTAATATAGACATGTGTGTTTTTCATAACCCACACACAAGTCGGCCTCAACCCCAAAACCCCAACCCCCGTAATCTCTCTCTTACCTTGAAAACGACAATCTCCCCAACCCTAATAGGTGTATCTTGATTATTCAGAAAAAGAATATCCCCTCTCTGGAACGCCGGTTCCATGCTTCCGCTAAGTACAACGACCACCGGGCTTTCTGATTTGGTGACGACGATTAGGGACTTCCATATCATGAGGGCGGAGAATACTATCATGGAGAGGTTGAGGAGCTGGAAGAGGAGTGCGCGCTTGTTATCCCATAGCTTACGAAGCTGTGGAAGGGGGGCAGGGGGGGGGGGGAAGGGGGGGGGGGAGGGGGTTGGAAAAAATATGAAGAACGTTGTGATATTTGGGGAAGGTTTCCCAGTCCCAAACGAAACTCTCTCTCTCTCTTTCTCCTCTCTCTCTTCTTCCTCCCTCCCTCGTAAAGTTTCTTCCAACTCTCACCTCTGAGGTCTGTTTATCAACTACTCCCTTAATCATAGCGTACATGTTTGTGGTCTTGGTATGTGTTTAGGCTTAAGTTGGTGGATGAGTGAAGGTGGGGTGGCTGTGTGGGGTTTGTTGTGGAGATGACGCTTTGTGGAGGATGTTGTGTGGAGGACTGTCGTTTGTAGCGTCGTCGTTTGTTGCGTATTTGTTTGTAGCGCCTTTGTTTGTAGTGTCCTCGTTTGTTGCGTGCTCGTTTGTAGGATTAGGGTAATAAAAGTGGCTTATGATGTGTTAAATGTATATAGTTAGACTGTATGGTGTTATGTTGTGTGTTAGTAAGGGGGATGTGTTAATAAGGTGGATAATTGTGGGTCAGGAGAGTCAATTTTGGATGAAAATTGAGAGCTTAGCTCGTCGATTTTGGAGTCATTTCCCCTCACTTTCTCCATCGGATGACATTTAACGGGACTTTTAAGAGGACACCGGTATCAAGCATTCAATACTTACCCTTGTAACGTGATAAGAAGGAATAAAACGTTAAGTTGAAAACTCTGGGACCTTTTCCCAAAATAGCCTCGATCAATCCCTCTGTGGGTGAGGAGAGGAACAGGAATGAAATCAGGATTGAAATCTGGATTGATTAAAAGAAGGAGAGAGATTGGAAGCGAGAGTTGGGAATTGGAGGGGAATTGCAGGGCCAAGCGTCTTTTTTTCCAGCGTTGTTTCCTTTCTCGTTCTTTTGGATTTATTACCTTCATTCTCCCTTTCCCCAGCCCTCCCTTCTCTTTCTTCCTCTCCTCCCATAAATTAAAAAGGATGAGCAATTGTTCATCACCTTCTGCGTCAATTAGTTACATAATTAATGGTAATTCCGCTTTGACAAGAATATTACCAATCCTTGATGCTATAAGTGTAAATAAATGTGTTGAATTTGAGCAAATAAGGACCAACAAACAAATTGATTTCGTCGAAGCAGATGGAAAAAAGGGACAAAATAAACATGATAAGATAGATAAGATAGATGAATTAGACACTGCAGATGGACAAAACGAACATACACACTCGCATCATACACAACCCCAACCACAACAACAAACACAAACACCCCCACCCCAACCCCCCTCCTCCTCTATCCCACTATTCATTTGGGAAAACACTCCAACAACATACATCAACAAAAACTACCTCTCAGCAGTGCCTCCAGGCATGACCTTCTACAACCACCTTCCCAACCACACAATCCTAGACTCAAAGTTTGCCCTAGCTCTCCTAATCCCCTCCGTAATAAAGCGTGGTGGTCTCTGTGGTGTAATCGAGACCCAGCTCTGTCTAACCTCCACCTCCGTAACCACCTTCATAACCTCAATATACTCCACCTCCCACCAGCCTACCGCTCAGTCTTCCTCAACCCGTCCCAACATGTGGGTGATAAAGGACGCTGAAACCAACGGCGCTGGTGGGGTATGGATACTAAGTAAATCAAACCACCGTAAATACCTCGACCCTAACACGTCGCCATTAAAGACATACGGTAAAGGGGATGGGGCGAAGTACGTTATTCAAAGGTACTCTCACCCTCTAATGTTACACTCTGGGAGGAAGGCACATGTTAGACTATACGGGTTATTAAGAACGTCCGCAACAGGGGAGGCTTTACCGTGGATAAGCAGGGCCGCGTTTTTACACGTTAGCAACAAGGATTGGGGAGGGTATGAGGGGGGGGATGAGGATGATGGCGAGGTCCATATTAGTAACTGCTGCGCTAACTCTGGTAATAAGGATATGTTCAAGGGGGAGATATGCGTTAACCTTGAAAGAGCGAGCATGGGGGAAGAGGGGGATGGAGAGGTTAATAGGATCTTTAAGGGAACTTGGGGAATGGTTAAACAAGCGGTTAGAGGGTGCCTTATGGCGTTCAGCGAATTTACTAGTCTGAGCGAACCACCGGAAGGATACAGCCAGGCGAGGTGAGGGCGAATTAAAAGGAGGGGGGGAAGGAGAGGTTTAATGCGGAGCGGTTGACTACAACATTTATAACAACCTAAACTAACAACAAAAAACAACTAAACCACACACGCTCATCAACCCTCCCTCTCTCAGCTACCTTGGTATAGACGTGATAATATGCTCCTCCCCAACATCCACCTCAATAGACATCCTTGAGATAAACGCACCCCCAAGTCTCGACACCGCAACTGGTATCCCTGCTGCAGAAGCTACGCATGAGGGTAATGTGGGTGGGATACTTAAACAATTCGTAAAAGGGTTAGGGAGAGGGGGAGAAGAGGATACCTGGGTTAGACTTACAAACGATAGAGGAGAAGAGGATATTGGGGAAACAACGACAAACACAAAAACCTCCCCACCACACCCACCCAACACAACCAACACCAAAACCTACAACGCGGTCAGAAGTTCAAGCCTGAACCGCATGAAATACAACCTCCGTACCCGCACCATCCTCCGCCGAAACTCTTATTTAGGTTCCCAACTAACTCCCGGTATCGTCGCGTCCCGAGCTCGTCGTTCGTTTCGATATTTTGTTGGGATGGAGGAGAAAACAGCTTTCTTTGAAAACGCGGGTGGGGCGCAGGTACCGGAGAGGGTTGTTGAGAGGGTTAGAGATAGTTTGGGGAATCGATGGAGGGAACGGGTTGGGAAAAAGGGTATGAGAGAAAGGTAAGATTTAGAGGGGGGTGAGATATAGATAGAGAGAGGGGGGGGGGGGAAAGGGAGGGTGATTACAACATTGTAATGGATCATTGGAAGAGGTTAGGGCGGCGGAATATACGAACTACCTAAATACAATATCAAGACACTAACCCGTCCCCCCCCTCAACACCACCTCACTACAGCAAGTTAGCAATGAAGTGCATCCTAGGTCTCCAGTCAGGTTACTCCATCTACTACGGTCAAAACAGCACCTCCCTCTTCAACCTGATAGCTACAAAATGCTCGTCCGTACTAGGACCGGGGGATGAGATCGTTGTTAGCTGTTGTAACCATACGGCGAACATAAAACCATGGTTAGAAGTAGCTGAGAGTACTGGTGCCAAGGTTAAGATGTGGAACGTCATATCAGACACCCCTATAATGCAATCCGGTTACGTTCACACTCCAGGTAACTTAGACACTATTAGGTCCTCAGCACCTGTCGGGGGGAGGACTAAGGTACTTGTGGTACCTCATAGTAGCAACGTACTAGGAGTACAGTACGACTTGAGGTGGATTATGGAGAAGGCGAGGGAAGGGAATAAGAACGTTATTATCGTCGTTGACGGTGTAGCATCCGCACCACATAGGTACGCGGGGGACGACTGTAGTGACGGTGGTGATGGGGTGGGGGGGGCGGACTTTTACGTGGTTAGCGCACATAAATTATTCGGACCACACTTGGGGGCGGTCGCGGCGAGGAGGGACACGGTGGGGATATTGGGGGGGGAGGAGGGGTGGGAGGTGGGGACGGGCAACTTTGAAGGGTGTGCGGGGGTGGTGGGGATGCTGGAGTACTTTGTTGATTTGGCGGGGATTTGTATGGAGGTTGAGGAGGGACTTGTGGGGAGGATTTTGAGGGGGGAGGAGGAAGGGAAGAGGTGGATTAGGGAAGCGTATGGGTGCGTTGAACTCGCGGAGAGCTTTGTGTGCAGCAGACTACTGGACAGGTGAGAGAGAAAAACAACTAGGATTGAAAGGGGGGGGGAGAAGCCTTTTGTAGGAAAGGCGTAAGAAGCGCGTCATACCCCTGCACCGTAAACGTTGACCTTGCTGTTATAATTGTCGGGTATTTCCCTAACCCGCTTTTTGCACCTCTTGCTTTTCGTCCTTCGCTCATCTTCCGCAGGGTTCGGTTCAGGTGGGACAAGGTGGTGTTGGTTAGCCACTACGACGACGACCTTGCTTTCTCCGAGAAGAGGAGGATGCCCATCGTAACGTTCGCCCACAGGGACATCAAGGCCGACGTGATCGTTCGGGCCTGCGAGGAATCTGGCGTCGTGGTAAGGGCGGGGTTCTTCCTTAGCGAGAAATGCTTTGAAGTATGGGCGGAAAACTGGAGGAGGAAAGGGGGGGGAGATGACGTGGCAGAGAAACTTGAGAGGGAGGGGGCGGTCAGGGTCAGCATGGCACACTACAACACGGAGGAGGAGGTGGGGAAACTCGTTGAAGTTTTAGAAAGGATTAAGGGGTGGTGGTGAGGAGAATAGGACAGCAGTGGAAACGACCGTTTCTGGTGGAATCGGAGGGGAGATATCGGCAAGGCGGACTCCTTTTGAACGAGGGGGAGGTGTTCGGGTCGAAATATAATAGATTGGTATTGGTTTTGTTTGTCTCAGACTTTGTAAATCACTTTTTCATCACTCCTCCTCCTCGTTAACCTTTTCAAGTCCCTTGCGCGCGGCACCTCAAGGTACGTCTCCGTCCCTGCAAGCAGTTGCGAAGTGTCGGACTCGTCGATATGTTGAACCTTCCAGTTAGCAAACGCACTCCCAGCTTCCATTCCCAGAAACAGCCCCTACTAACAGAATATTCTTGTCAGGGTTCCAGGGACGTACTATAACACCTTGAAGACAGACTATTTCTAACCAGTGGCATTTTGTCTTGTTTACAACAACAGCTGGCAAATTCTCGAGTGTGATCTCTCACCTTTAACCTCACGAAGCAACTTAAAAGTGAGTTCAAAGGAGGGAGACGGGGAACGAACAAGAGTTGTTTGACACAGAAGCTCTCTTTACGCGCGGTGTGATGTGATTTGCAAAGTGGCCCGAGATGGAGATGGCAAGAGGCCAAGGAGGGGGGGTTCATGAAACACGTCGTGTGTTTTTGGATGACGCCGTCGTCTTTCTTAGATTTATTCCCCTCGGAGGACCGGTGATATTCAATATTTAAGTGAGTAACTAACTCATCTTGCCCCCTCCCCGCTTAACATCCTTCCTCTAGGTTTGAGAAATCTGCAGTGGTAGCATGGATCGTCGCGTCATGGAGCTCAGCGAGGAGATTGGATCGTCAACGGACCAACGCGGGGGAAGCGATCGCGAAGATCCCGCTTTCAAAGGCATGGAGGGGGAGAAACCTCCCCGCAGGAGTGATGCTCCAGACCAAGANNNACCGGCGTCGATGTGAAGGTTATGGAACTTGCTGATGTCTTCCACGACGAGCGGGACAAGATCATTGACCTTCTCCTCACCGATTGTGAGAAGGGCAAGTTCCGAAGGAAGACCCTCCAGGAGTATGACGAAAAGGAAGGAGTTGTTCACAAACTAGTCTGCTGGCAGCACTACGGCAGCGGGAATAAGTTTGTCGAATTTCTCCTCGACGTCAAAGTAGTATCTCCTGACAAATCGACGAACATTATGGAGTTGGCACCCCTTGATGAGGACGACCTTTCTGATGAGGCAACTGCGATGCTTGTTGAAATTCTAGCATCAATAAAGACCAAGACTGTCAAACGAGGTGTCATTATGGGCAAGCTCAGCTTCACTGACTTTGAGTTTGGACAAACTGCAGTCACCGTGGTGGGAACTCTTAAGGCAGAGGAGAGAGCAACAGAGATGAAATCAGAAGTTGATGTTCGCACAGTCAAAACCTTCAAGAGTGGGAGATCCAGGAGATCTAGTGTTGAAGGCAGGAACAGTGGCAAGACCAAGAAGGGAGATGTCAAGGCTGCGTATCCAGCAGTAAAGGGTATTATGGAGGAGGTCAGGAAGAAGTTCAGACAGCCTGCAGTCATTGACGAGCGGAGGAAGATGCACTTTGTGGAGGAGGTTATGCCTAATGTGCCACCTCTTACAATTGAGGAGGACGCAATGTTGGAGAGGGTTGGGAGCCTAGAGAAGGAACTCCACACAAAAGGGAAGAGAGTCAAGGGGTCACTGAAGGAGGGTATTGACAAGTTCCTGTGGAGAGAGGGGGACAAGGTTTGGGCAGCCTTTGGGGTCACTGTGGATAAGTCAGCAAAGGGTGTATTGGCAGAGGAATTTCTGCTTGACGCATTTGAGTGGTCAGAGGAGCACTTAAAAAATAATGGGAACTTACCAAGGGTGATCAGGAATGACGTCAACGGAACTAGAAGCATGCACAGTCATGTTGGCGTGAAGGTCCCCGCCGCCACCAATCGACTATTTGAGAATTGGTTTGTGTGGAAGGAGGCTAAATTGGACAATGACCAGACTGCATACATGCTAGGATTTGTGCCTTTGCGTGAATATTATGAGGCAAGCTTCACCAACCTTAGCAAGGACGGCT
>BRYA01000043.1:37533-47680 GCA_030267965.1 Triparma columacea | reverse complement strand
CTCCTCTCTTCTACTCTCCTCTTTCACTCCTCTCACTCCTCTTCACAACTACACTCAACCTCCTTTTATTTATCTTCATACACATCTACCACACTTACACACATCATTCCACCTTATACCCTCCTCTCTTCTACTCTCTCTCCTTAACATCTCTCACTCCTCTCTAAAACTACACTAACCCTCATTTAATTTATCCACATACACATCTACTACACTTACACACATCATTCCACCTTTTATCCTCCTCTCCTCTACTCTCACCTTTTAACTCCTCTCTTTCTCTCTCTTCTCCACAATCAAACTCACCCTTCTAATTCATCTTCATACAATTCTACTAAACTTCAATTATACTCACAAACCACTATTACACTTTCACAATTCTTCTACACTCCATACACATCTATTACACTTCCCTAATACTCACAAACCATAATAACACTGCCTCAACTCTTCAAAACTCCATACATATCTACTACACTCCCAAAATACTCACAAACCATTTTAACACTCCCACCAAAACTTCTACTACGCTTTCACAATACTCACAAACCACTATAACAATCCCTTTGTACTCAAGATATACCTAAAACACACACAATATTCCCAACAATAACATAACAAATCAATTTGTCCTACAAATGTTGCTGCCCTATTAGTCAGTCCCAATCATAAACTGGCACAACACTGCTTACTTCATATTTCCCACCTCCCATCCCTATAATATCTCCATCTTCAGCTCCCCCAACACTTGCTATCCTAATATTTGCTCTCAAAGTACCTGCTAGACCACCCTCAGCTTCAGCATCTACACTTGCTCTCCTCACACTCTCTCTCCTTCTAGCATCTCCGTCTGCTGGAATTAAATCTACTGGTACTTTAGCCTTCATCACATCAGTAAACCACTCTGGCTGCTCTTCTTCCCATTTAGCCCAGTTCAACTCAACCCATGTCTTAATTTCTCCTTCAATTGAGACCCAGTGATGCCTTGAATTTCTAAAGACCTCAAACTTCATTTTATCATTTTTTCCTTCAATGAACCTTGCCATTGACATATCCTTTGACCTCTGTGTACTCAAGAAGGTGTGCAAGTACTTCCTCTCAATGTTCAAAAAGAAGACACCAAAGCATACAGTAGTTATAGGTATGAAATAATTCACAATTGATAATGCAATATCAATTGCTCTCTCACTAATATAAGGTGAAGCTATGAATATTGACCCTGGCAGGCTTCCCATTGTCAATAGGAGACCAAAAAGCCAATAGGCTCCTCCTACCTCATTGGGATGTCTGAATTGTGCAATGGAGGTGAAGTCTACAATGATCTTTACCATCACTCTAATAATAATACTAGTCACAATCTCTATGTTACCCCCCACTGGCAACCAATACCAAAAGTCTCCTCTCAATATCTTCACAAACATGTACAGACCAAGGTCAGCTCCAATGTAGATAAAGACCCAACTACCTCCCATCAACCCAAGAAGAACTATTGTTGTGCACCTAATTAAAAGCATTCCTGCAGTGTACAGCAGCATGGACACAAAAACTACTGTTCTCTTGCTTGCTTTTGCTGGTATATATCCATAGAAGTCTGGTGCCAATTCTCTCCTAGCAGGGTCTGTGTCGAAGTCATAACTAATTGTTGATGAGGCAAAGCCTGTTGTAATTGCTGACACTGCAACTGAAAGCCATTCTGAAGTTCCAACATCTTTGTCACTGGTTGCTATAGCCATAAGTTGGATGATCACTCCAGGGATTGCCTCAGCAAACATCTCAAGCACTTTCATACTTGCCATCTCAAACATTGGGTCAACTGCAGTCCCAACCTCTTGCTTTGCACCAGATGCTACCCTGTAAGCATCAACTGCGGGCTTAAAGCCAATCAAAATAGGTAACCACTCCCACACCACCCTTTTCATCCCCAACTTCTTATTCTGAAGCCAGACAGTAAGCATTTGAAGCCCAATTGACACTGCCAAACTTGCCAAAGATGCCTTAAAGTACCCATACTTCTCATCACTCCAAAACATATATGTCACAAACACATCAGTCACTAAATCTGCCATACTAGTGATAGCCCCAACAGTCACTCTTGCTTTCAACCCCCAAGGAACTTCCTCTAAGAGCCTGTAGCTTATTGTCTCAAACATAGGTCTCAACCATTCATATTCCTCATCAAGCTCCTGTAGAGCAGGGAAATTTAAGATGAAGGAATCAACAGCAGCAACTGGCAAAGTATTAATTGCCAAGCTCCTTGCTAGGGACTCTCCTATCTCCCTTCCTTCCTTCTTTCCCAGCTCTATAGCCTTACTCTCTACCTTCCTCAGCTTGCACAGCTTGTTCTTGACAATGGCGCCAAGCATTGGTGTGATAAACGCGTACTTCTCTGCAGCTTGTCTCAGAACGTAGTTTTTCCCAATAAATGACCTGACAGCTTCCTCCTTTGTCATTCCCTTCTTCCTAAAACTTAATGCAACCAACAGTTGCTCACCCAACAACTGTCCTATTTTTGTAGGATCTGAACCTGCATAGTCTTGTGTAGTATCATTCACGGCATGTGAAGCAATCAGGGCGCCTCCGTTGTCCAAGCCAACACTTGCTCTCCTAATACTTGCTCTCAAAGTACCTGCTAGACCACCTTCAGCTTCAGCATCTACACTTGCTCTCCTCACACTCTCTCTCCTTCTAGCATCTCCATCTGATGGAATTAAATCTACTGGTACTTTAGCCTTCATCACATCAGTAAACCACTCTTGCTGCTCCTCTTCCCATTTAGCCCAGTTCAACTCAACCCATGTCTTAATTTCTCCTTCAATTGAGACCCATTGATGTCTTGAGCGTGTAAAGACTTTGAACTTTGTTTCATCACTTTCTCCTTCAAGGAAATTTGCCATACTATATTCCTTTGATTTTTGTGTACTCCAGAAGGTGTGCCAGTACTTCCTCTCAATGTTCAAAAAGAATACAGCAAAGCATAAGGTAGTCATTAATATAAAATACTTCACAATTGATGTGGCAATATCAATTGCCTTCTCATCAACATAAGGTGAAGCTAAATACATTGACACTGGTAGGCTACCCATTGTCAATACAAGACCAAACAACCAATAGGCTCCTCCTACTTCATTAGGATGTCTAAAATGCACCATTGAAGTGAAGTCTACAATGATCTTTATAATCGCTCTGAAAATGATACTTAGCACAATCTCTGCCTTACCTCCTATTGGTAACCAATACCAGAAGTCTCCTCTCAATATCTTCACAAACATGTACAGACCAAGGTCAGCTCCAATGTAGATAAAGACCCAACTACCTCCCATCAACCCAAGAAGAACTATTGTTGTGCACCTAATTAGAAGCATTCCTGCAGTGTACAGCAGCATGGACACAAAAACTACTGTTCTCTTGCTTGCTTTTGCTGGTATATATCCATAGAAGTCTGGTGCCACTTCTCTCTTAGCAGGGTCTGTGTCCCAGTCATAACTTATTGTTGCAGAGGCAAAGCCTGTTGTAATTGCTGACACTGCAACTGAAAGCCATGCTGAAGTTCCAACATCGTCTTTGTCACTTGTTGCTATAGCCATTAGTTGGATGATCACTCCAGGGATTGCCTCAGCGAACATCTCAGTGCATTTCATGCAAGTCATCTCTAACAGTGGGTCAAGAACAGCCCCAATCTCTTGCTTTGCTCCAGTTGCTACCCTATAAGCATCAACTGCAGGCTTGTACCCAATCAAAATTGGAATCCACTCCCTTAACACCCTTGTCATCCCCAACTTCCTGTACCCTGCCCAGACACAGAACATCTGAATCCCAATTGACACTACCAAACTTGCCAAAGAAGCTTTGAAGTACCCATACTTCTTCTCATCACTCCAAAACATGTACGTCACATACACATCAGTAAGCAAATCAAGCATGCTTGTGGCAGCACCAACAGTCACCCTTGCTTTTAAGCCTATGGCAGACTTCATAAATAGTTTCTTAACAATCTCCTCAAGCATGGGCCTTAACCACTCTTGTTCATTCATGACTTCTTGCACTTCAGTGAATTGATGCGCCCACTCATCTACAGCATGAGAAGCAGACAAAGTAGTCAACATTGTTGCTGTCATTGCACTCCCAATCTCCCACCCCCTGGCCTCCTCCTCACTATTATTTTCTCCCTCGTTTGTTGCTCTCCTTTTAAATTTGTTCATAACCACAGTGTACAGCAGAGTTGTCATGAAACTGTGCTGCTCCGTAGTCTCTCTGAGTGCCCTATTGGTGGCAATAAACTCCCTCACGACCTCTACCTTACTGTCTCCGACATTCCTTCTCTTCACTCTCTCCATCAGCTGCTCTCCAAACCTCCTCCCATCCTGTTCCCCTGCTTCTGTGCTCTTCAGCAGATTATCAAAGTAGAAAGCAGCATCAGTTGCCATGCCCAGGTGCTTAATTACACTCTGTTTGTTGGCAGCTTTTCCTGAACCCTTATGCCTAGTCATCATTTCAACATCTGTCTTCATCTGGCCAGCCTCTGAGAACCTTACAGCAGTGAACTGTCCTTTGTGTTCAACTGTGATTACTAGTGTCTGGTTGTTGACTCTTTGAAGTTCAAGCTGGTAGTCAGCTCGGCTTTTAAGTTCCCAGAAGAATGCTGCAACTTCCTTGTGGGATGATCTCACAGTTATTGAAGTCTTCCCCCATCCAATTCCCTTCTCTGCCTTTATCAATGTCTGCCCAGTCAACCCACTACTGATCTCTTGAGCTCCATCAATCTCGTCAAATTGACTTTCAATCCCTGGTGCCCCCTCAATTGCAACTTCCTCAAACTTTGCAATGATCTGCTGTCTCTTGAAGGCGTCAACCTCTTTGCTTCTGTCAAACAACTTCCTCAAGTCTGAGACTTGTGCAAGAAACCTTGGTGCAATCTTGTTCATGATGGAGGAGAAAATGACACCACCAAGGTCTAACTTTGTTGTGAAAGTCACTGATGTTTGTGGCACATTTCCAATAGGTTCTAGTGGCTCAAAAAACCAAACTCCGTGGAATTCCACTAATACATTCCCAGCCTTCAATGCAAAGTCTACCTGAAGTTCATCTGTGTCTGCAACATCAATAATTACTTTGCCGTCATCTTGCTTGAACCAGGTCACTTTACTCCTCCCATCACGAGGAGAAAATCCAGGGATGCCAAGATTCCTTGTATTAATGTAGTAGAGAGTGTGCTTGTTTACAAACCTTGTGTTCAGTTGAGAAAACCCTGACTGTGAAGCCAATTTTTTCCAACTTCTACTGTAGAGGCTTGAGTACTCATAGGCAGCACACTCCTCCACACTAGCATCAACTACAGTTGTAGCTACCCCACTTACGACACTCTCCCCATCAACATGAACTAGCTTCATCTTGACCCTCTCATCAGGACTCTTCAAATCATCAAAGTTCCCCTCCTTCTTGCACTTCTCATAAAACTCCTCCCCCTTCCTGATTGCATCCTCCTCCTCATCAGTATAGTCTTGGAGCTCATTCTTGATGATGTTGGCAAGAGAGGCCAGTGCAGCTTTATCAATCTCTTCATCCTGCTTGAAGGAATCCCTGAGTACTGCTATCGTACTTAGTACTCGTGGAGTTTTTCTGTCAACAATTTTGACTGGAATATGCCCCCCTGTGTCCATAAATTGAGTCAATGTAAGTTTACACTGGAGAATACCATTATGGTCCTCAATATTCTTGGCAGTGAGAATGCCACTTGTTGTTGCCCGCACAAGCTTTCCTAGATTCCCCCCATAGTCCACCTGATCTTTAGCTGGGACAAAGGCTACAGACATGGTGTCATCTTGGCGTCCCTTTTGACATACATATCTCATCACAAACTCTCTTTTGTGAAGAGGGTATGGGAGTTTCTTGATTATAGCAAAATGCTTCTCGTTGGTCCTTTCCTTTCCCCATTTCCTTATCTCCAGCCTTGCAAGGTTCCCCTCCTCTCGGCTCAATGCCATTCTTTCTCTGCTGCAGTACTCAAAGAACCAAGCAGCTGCTTCCTCGGCTGAACAGTCGGTTGTACACTCAGCTCTACCAAAAGTGAGTGTCTTTTTTCCTTTCTCCTGCTGCTTGTACTTGATCTCCATATTCACTCCCTCATGGGGTGACTTGAGAGGCCCCCACCCTTCTTCATCCTCCCCACCAAAGAGCTCCTCCAACTCCCCAAACACCTTCTTCTGGTCCTCCTCCAACTCAACACCCTCCCTCATCCTCTCCACCAAGGCCCCCATGACCTCAGCGTCAACCTTCTTCCCGTTCCTCCTGAACTTCTCCTGCACCCTATTTGCATCTTTCATCCTGGATTTAGCGAGCATTTCTAGGACAGGCCTTGGCAAATTCATCTTCAAGTCGTTAGTTTCAATCTTAGTATAGGAGCAGACATTTGGGGCAAGTTCAGTAATGACTTGTGTGCCAAAAGACTTGCAGGGGATGTAGTCTGCCAAATTTATGTCCTGAAAGTCGTTTCCGTCATTAGGTACAATGACCATTACAAAGGCTGATCTACCTGTGTTTTTTAGCGTTACCTTTTTCCACAAAAGCAACGTTTGGAAAAACCTGTTCTCATAAAGTCCAGGGAAACTCATCGCCACACAGTAGAGCGTACTCCGACTATTCTTTCCTTTCTCTCTGATCGCCCTTGGTAAATTGCCATGCTTCTTCTTGTGTAGCTGTGACCTCTCATATGTGTTCATTTCATACAGTTCTGCTAAGAGCCTTGTGGCAGATGTGTCAACATTCATCAACATTGCACCCCAATACTGTCCCTCTTCCCACCAAAATAGCTTGTCAATGCCCTCCTTCAGTGTCCCCTTGACTCTCTTCCCCTTTGTGTGAAGTTCCATCTCCAGCTTCCCAACCCCTTCCAACGTTGTCTTCTCCTCATTTGTAAGAGGTGGTACATTAGGCATGACAACTTCCACAAAGTGCACCTTCCTCCGCTCGTCAATGACTGCAGGCTGTCTGAACTTCTTCATGACTTCGTCTAGAATTCCCTTCCATGAAACAAATACATCCTTGTAAGCTCCTTTCTTGACACTGCTGATGCTGCTGTTTATCCTTCCAACTGATGACCTTGCAGATTTAAAGCTTTTGACTGTGCGAACATCAACTTCTGATTCCATCTCTGTTGCTCTCTCCTCTGCCTTAAGAGTTCCCACCATGGTGACTGCAGTTTGTCCAAACTCAAAATCAGTGAAGCTGAGCTCCCCCTTAATGACACCCCGCTTGACAGTCTTGGTATTTGTTAACGCTAGAATCTCAACAAGCTTTGCAGTTGCTTCATCAGAAAGGTCATCCTCGTTGAGGGATGTTAATTCCATAATGTTTGTCGCTTCGTCAGGAGATACGACTTTAATGTCGAGGAGAAATTTGACAAACTTATTCCCGCTGCCGTAGTGCTGCCAGTAGACGAGTCTGTGAATGAATCCTTCCTCTTCGTCATACTCGTAGAGGGTCTTCCTTCGGAACTTGCCCTGCTCACAATCAGTGAGGATGTAGTCAACGATCTTGTCGCGCTTGTCGTGAAAAACACCAGCGAGCCCTATAACTTTCGTATCGTCACCGGTGGAAGTGTCTATGAGGCCTTCAACTGCTCCTCTCTCCTCAAGAAGCTTCACAAGTTTGCCTTGCTCAGGTCGAAGAGCTGCGTAATCGATATCAACTGGTCCTTGCGAAGTGGAAGAGGCGTGATCGGGGCTAGAGAGGGACTCCGGGGGGTCTTTATTCCTGACGGTGTTGTCAGGATCTAATGTCATGGACTGAGCGGTAGTGGCGTGGCTGACAGTCGCAAGGCCGACTGGCGTGTGGCCGAGAATCGCGCGCCCGACAGCAGGCGGTATAGCGCTTAGATTGTTCTCACCCGCTTTTCCACCGTTTAAGGGATCGTCGGAAAATTCGGCAAGATGAGGATGGCCGGAAATTTCTGGGGGTGGTTTTGGGGAATTTTTGGTGAAAAAGGGTCAAAAAAAGGCAAAATCTGAAACTCCCTCAGAACGGCTTCCTAGCCCTCCCCTGAACAATCAAAATACTGTACTCTTCGTCTATACGACTACGCAAACTCACCTCGTCTAGCATCCTCGTGAGAGCTTTTAGAGACTGCGAAGGGGACAACATTTGTTGTAAAAGTGAGAAAAAATTACAAAGTTTCAACGCGTCCTCCCGCGACTCTCCGGCTCTCTCGTAGAGTATTAAATTGTCCTTTCTCTCTTCCGGCTCTCAACGCACAACTCACCTCCTCCGGAGTCCTCGTGGCCATTTTTAGAGTCTGCGGTAATGGCGATTATGGCTTTTGTTAGTCAACATGAAAAGATTTCCACGCGTGCTCCTCGTTTCTGTGTAGCATATCAAGCGCCCCACGCGGTCGCCGGAGACGGAACCCATGCGGTCGCCGCAGAAGCGCCCCAAGCGGTCGCCTGCAGACGGAACCCATGCGGTCGCAGCAGAAGCGTCCCATGCGGTCGCCGCAGACGAAACCCATGCGGTCGCTGGAGATGGATCCCATGCGGTCACCGTAGACCGGCGCACGCGCGTGTGCGCCGCGGCCGTCGCCCGTCGAGCTCGACACCGAGGGCCAGGCCCTCCGCGAATGGCTCCGCGCGTTCCGCACGCAGGCGGTGAAAACTACAAAGTTTCAACGCGCCCTCCCGCGACTCTTCCGCTCTCCCCTCGAGTATCAAATTGTCCTTCCTCTCTTCCGGCCCTCAACGCACAACTCACCTCGTCCGGCGTCCTCATGACCATTTTCAGAGTCTGCGGTAATGGCGATATGGTGGTTGTTAGTCAAAATGAAAAGATTTCCACGCGTGCTCCTACATATCGTCCCTATTTTCTTCAGAATATCACACGTCCCCACCCTTACAACCCCCTTACACGAACTCACCTCGTCCAGCGTCCCCATGGGGTCTTTCAATTGCAGAAGACGGAGTAACTTGCCTCTCATGGCCTAGATTGGGTACTGAATGGCAATCATCGGACATCGGGGCGTCAACCTGAAGTATATGAGTCTCCCTCACACGCTCTTCACTCCCTCCTCGGGAATCATTCTTTGTGTCCATGTGCTGTTGGTCAACTCTCGCGGGGGGATTTAGAATCTGTAGGGGCATGTGTACGTTTCTGAGGGTGAGAAGACTGCTGGTCTCGTCCGATGTTTGATATATATATATATATATATATAGATGTTGCCCTCGATCACTCAAGCCGGCATTTAGGCCCCTTCCTACACACCAACACACAACGGAAAGCCAGCAGGGTATTTTTCTTCCCACTTTCTGTTGATTTACGCCTCCTCTAACGTCCTATTTCTATATCCTTCCCCTCCTCTCCCTTTTATTTCCTCCCCTTCCTTAGTCGTAACCTTATCCTACCTATTAACCCTATTTTTGAGCTGAGCTTTAGTCCGACTTTGAGCATCTGCTCAAGAAAACGCTGCTTTTCTCAATCTTTGTGGTGCCTCAATAAGCGAGTCCACACGTCGGACACACAGTCTCCGTGATGCCTCCGGCAGATGATGCAGCTAAAATTACTGCTCGTCGTCCTTCAATACGAGTTCCCCTCCCACCCCAGACCCCACCTCGGAAGAAATCCTCTCAATACCATCTTCAAAATGTGACCTATCACTCGGTCGTATCCTCAGTATTCTTTGTCCTTGTGCTCCTTTACCGTGGAATGAATTTGAATCCACCGTACACTGTCGTTGGTCTTGGGGCCATCACAGTTCACATCATGCTCTGGGGAACGAAGGTAGGGAAAGGATTGGGGGTCCCCGACGTCGTCCTACGCTGCGATCTCGAGCGTGTCTACCCTAAGCACTTCTCTCAGCCCCTCTCCCCTCCGCCCCACCCCTCTCTTAGATTGAAGATGAGGGTGACTCCTCCACTAAAAATCCGAAACCTAAATACAACAGGGTGAATCGCCGCCCCTCCTTCACTCACCCGAAGAACACCCGGAAGCATTCCTTCACCATTGAGAGGTAAGTTACCCTGAGGGGGAGGGATGGTGGGCGGGGGGGGGGGGATTCCTTGCTCAAAGCAAGCCCCCTCTTCACTTCAAGGCAACCGCTAAAACTCACGCTATCCACCAACCAGCAGGAAGAGCCGTACCGCAAGCGCAGCCTCGTCTCCTCCCC
>BRYA01000043.1:10944-37505 GCA_030267965.1 Triparma columacea | reverse complement strand
TATTCTTAAAAAAAGTAATCTCGCACTTCTTCCACAACGAAACTAATTTTCAACCCTGTTAAATTAGGGTCCCCTTTCCCCCCCTCCCCCCCCCTCCCCCTCTCCCTTCCCCCCCTTATTTCCCCCCCCCCGCGCACACCCTTTTGCTGTTGCTCCACTCCAGGCTGCTTGCCACCCCCTCCTCCGGCTGCCCCTTATTTCTAATTTTTCCCGTCGTCGTCGTCGCCGCCGCCGCCGCCTCTGCCGCTTCGGCCCCCGAGCCCTTGTTGTCCTTGGTGTGCTTTTCGTCCCCCGCCATCATCATGAGTTGCTCACTAAGGTCCCCCTCCCACGCTCCCTTATCCCCCTCCCTCTGTTTCCCGTTCTTAGTCTTCTTCTGCCTTGCCAAGTAGTCCCTCTCCCCCGTCCCCGGCGTGACTTTACCTCCCACCCCCCCGTCTCCCTTGTTCCCCTTAGCTTCCGCTGGTGCCGGTGTTTTCCCTCCTACCATTTTGTCCCACCTCACCCCCCTAACCCCCTCTCCCTCTCCCTCGTCTCCGTTCCCCTCCCCCGCCTCCTCCCCCTCCTCCTCATCCTCCTCCTCCGCCGCGGCCGCCAGGCTCTCCCTAAGTAGGCACGCGTCGTCGTACGCCCACTGGCTGTCAAGGTTTACGCTTGTCTCCCCGGCCACCACCCTCGCCGGCGTGCACCCGATGGTGGTGCTCGCAGTGGCGGGGGAGAAGAGGGGGGAGAAGACCAGCTTGCTGCTCCCGGTCACGGCCGCCCTCTTGCTTGACCCTCCGGCGCCCCTCCCGTCGCCGCCGGAACTTTGACGCCCGTCCGCAGTGGTACCCTCCTCCTCCTCCTTCCCCTCCCCCTCCTCCTTCCAGTAAACGGGTGGGCTGAGTTTGCTCCTGAATTCGTTCCTCGCCCCCCTGACGCTGCTCAGCGTCGGCGTCGGCATGTTAGCCCTAGCGACCCCCATTATTCCCACTGGTGTCATGGCGATCCCAGACGACGAGGAGGAGGCCCCCCCCTCCGGGGGCGTCATGCTAGGCCTGTGAACCTCCGGGCGCCCAGCACCGCCTTCGAAGCCCCCCTTTGCGGTGCCGCTCCCCCCCTTCCCCGTCCCGCAGTTGTAGTAGTACCCTTCCCCCCAAGCCTTCTGCGCCTTTGCCCTGGTGTTCCTCCTTCCCTTGCTCGGACTTTCCGATTGTTTGATGCTCGGTGTTTCCATTCCCCCCTTCCTCCTCCCCTCTCCCTCCCTCCCCCCCTCCTCCTCCTGCATCATCGTGACGATCCCCCCGTTCCCCCCCGGTGTTTCCGTACCGTCCTTGTGCATGTTATCAGAGTCCACGCTTATGCACGGGCTCTCCGGGCACCCGCTAGGGAACACGTAGCTCGCTTCCCCGCTTGGAGCCACCGGGTGCCCGCCGACCAGCCCCGCCGAGGACCTCCCGTCCCCCCTAGCCCCCCCCCCGTGTAGTAGCGCCGCGTCTCCTGGGCTCCCCCCTACGCCCATTAGCATAAGGTTGTCCCCGTCCCTTCCCCCCTGTCCTCTCCCTTCCTCTACAAGTCTCCTATACTGCTGTGGTAGCGTCCTAATCTCCTGCTCCTCCAGTTCCAACACGTCCACCAGCGTGTTCTGTCTAGACCTTAGGTTAACCTCGGACGCCATCCTCCTCCTTTCCTGTCCCGTCCTCCACTCCCCTCCGACATAGCCCCCTTTCAAGTTTTTAACCCACTCCTTAATCCCCCTAACCGTCTCCCTCGTGAATCCCACAACCTGGTATCCGTTACCATCCTCCTCCTTCCCCCCCTCTTTCATCCCTTCCTTCATTTCCTCAAGCACGCCGTCAATGTCAAACCCTTCAACCTCTTCTTCAAGTTCAACAGTAATAGTCCCCCCCCCCATAATCCCCACCCCCGCTCCAATACCCGCTCCCCCGTCCTCGTCCTCATCATCATACCCCCCCACCTCACCGCTCACTCCTCCGTACACCCTATCCCTGCTAAAGCCATCTCTCGTTTCCCCTCCTCCTACATTACCGTGCTGGTGTATAGGGTAGATATGTTCCAACCCTCCCCCCCCCTCCCTTCCTCCCCCCGCTAAAGACACCTCCTCCCCGTGGTACATTGAAGCCTGCGTGTCATGATGATCAAGTGGGTATGGGTGGTATGGTATACCCCCCGCCATACCCCTTTGTTGTTGTATGCTTGGTTCCACTCTACCTCCTGCTACGGTTACGGTTACGTTAGACGATGATGATGTGTTAATCGTAGTCTTGTTACTCCCCCTGTTGTTACTCCCTCCCTTTTTTTTCCCCTGTCCCTTCTTATGTGACGTTGTCGTTTCGTGTGGTCTGTATTCCTCTCCTCCCCTCCCGTTGTTACCTCCTGTGTTCGCGTGTCTCTTACTCCCCCCCGTACCGGCTTGCAATCTAACGGCTCTAAGCGTTCCCTCGATATCGCTCCCAATCAAGAACCTCCCGTGTTCGTCGTAGAGTTTCTCGTGACCTCCTATGTTCTTGGACTTTACGTAACGCTCTATCTTCCTCTTCATGCTGGAGTTCCAGTGGTTCTTAATTGCGTTGTCCGTCCTCCCCTCCAGGCACTTGGCTATCTCGGCCCACTTGTTACCGAGGGTCGCGTGGCTTCGCAGGATTGTCCTGTCCTCTTCTTCTGACCATGGGTCTTTCTTTATGTTGGGGTTTAGGTGGTTGTGCCATCTCTCCCTGCACTGCTTACCGATGCGACCGGGGAGGTGGGAGGCTATTAGGGACCACTTCTTGGCACCTAGACGACCTACTAGGTCCACGACCTTTCGGTCCTCTTCCTCTGTCCACGGGCCTTTGGTTACTGTTACCTTGCCTGTGGCTGAGTGTGCTGGTGGGGCTGAGATTTATGGTGATGATGGTGGTGTGGGGGGGGGTTGGTGTGGGGTGTGTGGGGTGGTGTGGTGGTGTGGTGTAAGTGTGTGTTGAAAGGTGGTAAATGGTGTTGTAAATGGCGATGAATGGTAGTGAAACGTCGGGAATAGCGCCGAAAAGTGTTGAAAAGCACCGAAAGGTGTTGAACAGCGCTGAAAGGTGTTGAACATCGCTGAAAGGCTTGACAGGCTTGAAAGGCGATTGATAGTTCCAGTAGTTCCCAAAGTGATGACGTATGATCATATTTGGCGTATTTGTGCTCTAAGAAGCATATTTAGGCACTAAGAGGCATATGGTTGGGTCGTATGGTTGTGTTTGTGTATATATTTGTCCAACATTCTCCCTTCCTTTTCGAACTCTTGTTTATATCATTTGAATATTTGGATGTGTATTGTATGTATGTATATATGTATGTACTATACAGCCAATAAACGAACTTTTAACCCCGTTAAGGTACTCACCATTCTCATTTTGAACGCTTTTGCTCTTTTTTGACGAATGTGCTTCCATATGATCTCGAGGGTTTGAATGTATGAGATGTATTAAGATGCTTGAAGGATTAGAGTGACGGAATTGAGGCTAGTTTAGTGTGTTGAAATATATTTATGACGACGTAATGAAGTTTTAAGCAAACAAATACACGCGTAGAAAGATAAAAGTGGAGCAAAGATTGGACACTCTTCAAATTGGAGCAAATTGGAGAAAATAAAAAGAGATTGAGGGAAGGAAGTGGGAGAAGGAGAAAAAGGAGAAATGAAGCCTCAACAACAACAACTACTACCTTAACATCAACAACCTCCTCCCCCCTACCCACCCTCCTCCTACCCACCCTCCTACTACCCACCCTCCTACCCACCACAACACCCACCCTAAAGATAAACCAGATCCCCATTCAAGTAACTAACCCCATCCTCCCCCACCTCCTCCCCCCCCTCCCCCCCCCCCAGCCGTTCTCCCACGTTCCCGAAAAGTAGCGTAAGGTTGATCCTCCTGTCCTTATACCCGTCCCTGAACCTGAACTCGTCAGTCTCGTGAAGAAGTGCGCTGTTGAACATCACGCACCTATTCCTCCTATATGGGACCCTAACAGCCTTACTACCCCTCTCCTCCAAGTACTCCCTCATGGCCCCTGACTGTGTGTAGTCGTTCCAGTCCTTGAAAGTTTGTTTCGAGTTAACCTCCCCAAGTGGTGGTAGCATATTATAAACCACCAGTCCCCCCTTCTCTTTGTCAAGGTTAGCCTCATCCGGCGTGAGCCAAATGTTCAAGTTAACCGCCGCTTGGTCAGCGTGGATGCTTATACCCTTCATGTCAACGTCGGAGTCGTACTTGTACATCCACGCTTGCTTCAACTCCAAGTTACCTAAAACACCCTTCATCCTCTCCTGCAACTCCCTCGCCAAATAACGAAGCCAGGGGGAGGTTAAACCGTCGTCTAAGTACGCGCCTAGGTACCCTTTTTTAGAGTCGAAGAACACGGTGCTCTCAAGGGCTAGGTTGTACAGCTGGTTTAGGCAGGTGGGGGTTAGGAAGTTATCGATAGCCAGCACGTTGCCAGCCTTAAACTCCCTCTCTATACGTTCAAAGTCTAACTCCGGGTTAAGGGCGAAGGGGTGTAGGTAGTTCCGTTCGGGTTGTACGGGGACGTGGAGGATCCTGTTGAATGTACCTGAAACAGACTCTACCATCCAGTCAAGTAATATGAAGTAATCCTGACGAACACTTGGGAGACCTGGGAGAGAGCAGGAGGGGGAGATATCGAAACGACTGAAATACACGCAGGAAGGACGGAGGGTTGATGCTATGTGGGGGATTAGGATATGCTTGTAGGATAGGGCGATGGACTGGAAACGGGAAGGGAGCTTTTAAAGGGGGGGAGGGGGAAAGGGGAGGGTTAAAAAAAGGGGAGGAAGAATTAAGGAGGGGGGGGGGGGATTGAAGGGGGAGGGGGAGGTGCTAAATCTACGGGCAGAATTAATCACGCTCGAAATTTTAAACAGCCTGTTTCTCTCGTTGCGCAAACACCCCCCTCTCTCTCTATCTCTCCCTGTTTCATTCCCTCTATTCTCACCTTCCCGTTGATAACCAGGTACTCCAGTTGTTCAACCGTATGTTCCAGCTGGTGTATATTACAAATCAACATATTCCCCCTCCCGTTAAGTCTGCTAGGTTCCAACTCCTCGTCTATCCTTGTTAACACAAGACTACCGTCGGAAGCAACGATGGTTGAGACCTGGGACGACTTGGTAGTACTAAGGAGGAGACTCTCAGTCAGCATGGTGGCTAAGTAATCGTCGACCGTAAGGGTATCGTTGAGCATTTTCTCCTGATTATAAGGCGCGCTCCTAAAGCAATGCGAGGAGTAAGTCCTAAGCTCCTCAACCACCTTGTAGTCCCCATCCATCCCTGAGAGGGAAGGGTAACGACGACCGGTGGAAAGAAGGGTGGGGGGACGGGCGAGGTTGTAGCAAGATGTAAGACGGGATAAGTAGTTTGAAGGATCGAGGGAATCAGGGGACGTTATGTTCGGGGAGGTTGTTAGGGTTGACGTCATGTCAGAATTTGGAGGGGAGGGTAAGGAAGATACGGAGGTTAGGGAGGTTAGGAGGAGGAATAAGGTAGAGAGGGAACGGAGGATGGGGAGAGGGGACAACGGGTGAGGGGAGGACATTTTTGGAAAATATATTTGTTTTAACAGAGAAATGGACACAAGCGGGAATAGGTGGGACCTTCGAACGTAAGGTGGAGGTGGATTCAATACGATTTTAGTTTTTCAACAATAATCTTTGGTCAAAAAATACCTATAACAGGCCAAATCAGGATAGGAGGAAGGTAGGTCAATACCAAATATTTCTTAATACAGATGATTGGGTGGTACCTTCGTGTCCTCCACCTGTTCCTCTACATCCTCCTCGTCGTCCTTCTCCCTTACATCGCCTACCAAACCACGTCCTCTTCGGGTACCCTTCAATTCGCCCTCTGTATCTTGCTGTCACTTCTCCCAGTGGTGTTGATAAGGAAATGGAATGTGGAGAGAGAGGGGAAACCAAGGACGCTGGAAGAGCTCAGGAAGAGCGCGTCGCATTTCGAGGGTATGAACGAATATCCTGTGTTTTGGACTTACAAAATAAATTGCTAACCTCCCCCCTCCCCTCGCCACAGGCATCAAGCCAAATGAGTTCAAGCTCCGGGTGCGCGACGGGTACATCCTCTCCGGAATATCCATCGGTTCCGGTCCCAAGGTAATCCTCTGTGGAAACGGACTGGGTTGTTCTTCCGTGTTTGCCATTCCCCTCCTTCGACAGTTCCAAGGAATTGCCATTTTGGAGGAGTGCACTATCGTGAGTTGGGACTATAGAGGCCTGTTCGAGTCAGCAAAGGGTACGGAGGGCATGAAATCCCCCTTCTTTTCTGTGCGCGATTCCGCCGAGGACGCGATCGAGGTGCTGGACCACCTGGGCGTCAAAAAGCCCGTCCACTTCATCGGGTATAGCACGGGCGTTCAGGTCGGACTGCAGCTGGCGAGCATGTACCCGGAGCGCGTTGAGAAGCTAGGTGAGCTGAGGTGCACGCGGCAACATGAGGAGGAACACAAAAAATCTTAACTCCTCCCTCCCACCCACGCAGTGCTCGTCAATGGTGCGCACGGGCAGCTCTTGCACTCCCTCCTCCAACCCTTATTCCGCATCCCATGCCTCGGGGACTTCTATCATAAAATATTGATAACCTTCCGATCCTATGAGATGTACTGGGATTATGCGAAGCAGGTCATCCTCGCGATGGCATTCTTCTGCTCCACCTTCATCATGCGGCCCCTCTGCGTCATCATCCAGCGGGATTATGAATTATTCGCCTTCAACTACTTCCTGGAGTTCTTCGAGCACGGGAAAATTCACTCGGTCAATTACCTAAAGTATCCACATGCCCTTGACGCACACTCCTCTTACCACATCCTCCACGAAATCACGCACCCGACCCTCATCGTCACGGGGATGCTCGACGTTCTAACCCCCGCCTATCACTCCTTCGAGATGAAGGCGAGGATGCCCAATGCTGAGCTCATGTGCTTCACGCTTGGCACCCACTTCGTCCTCCTTGAGTACCCCAAGGAGATTGGGAAACGGTTGTTCAATTTTCTCGCAGACGAAGAGTTGATTAAAGAAGTCGCCAAGAAGGCGTCGGCGAAGAATAGGGGCAGGAGCGAGGGCAAGAGCGAGAACAGGAGCAGCAAGAGCAGGAGCAAGAGCAGGAGTAGTCCGTCAAGAAAGAAGAGCAACAACGCTGCTCTGTCATCCCCCCCCGCTCGCTCGTCGCGGAGAAAAACTAAGACTCCTGAAACATTCAAGGCCGACTTCTCTTCTGTTTGGTCAAAAGCGAACCCATACGAGAGAAGTTAAATTCAAAAGCACTTGCCTAGCAAACGAAAACCAAATTACATTGAACCCAACCAAATTACATTAAACCAACCTAACTAAACACGCGTCACAAAGACCCCTCCCTAGTAGGTGAGTCCTCCCTGGTCCGTCTGGTCGAGGAACATGAGTTCCTTGTAGGTGGCCAGTGTCCACAGGTCCGCAGGGACGAGTTCCTCAGCCTTGTCGCAGACCTCCCTGATGTCGATCATGGTCTCGAGCCTTAGGACGCGGGCGAGCTTCGCCTGCTCGTAGGAGGATCCCGCAGCGTGGATCTCCTTGACGGCGTCCTTGAGGGTCGAGACGGCCTTCTCGAGGTCTCCGACGCCTGGGACGTTGGCCTCCTTGACGGAGGGGATGATGTGCTGCTGGATCATGTCGACGAGGACGAGGGCCTCCATCTCGACGGTCCCGGTGTAGTGGTCGTGGAGGATGACGGCGCGGGCGTCGCACTCGTCGCTGGTCATGACGTCCATCTCGGAGAAGAGGGTCTTGTTCTTGTCTGCGGAGAGCTGGTTGATGGCCTCGACTCCGGAATCAATGCGCCAAACTCCCCTGTCGGTTAGCATCTGCTGGTTGGCTTCATCGTAATTATCTCCGTTGAAGATTGCCTTCCAGCTCTTGTTAAGGGCCTCGCCGGCAACTGCGGAGGGCGATGCCCCCCCCTCGATAGCGTCGGCAAACTGCTTGAACTTTTGGGCGGTGATGGTGTTGAGAACTGTGTTGACCATGGAGACGTTCTGGGAAGATCCGACGGCGCGGAACTCGAACCTGGCGCCACCGTAGGGGAAGGGGGAGGTGCGGTTGCGGTCCTCGGCGGGGACGTTGAATGGCATGACCGAGGAGGTACCGAGGTCAAGGGTCTTGAGCCCAGGGTTGTACTCGCCCGTCTTTCCGTCCTTGAAGGCCTCAAGGTAAGAGGTCATGTCGTCTCCGAGGTAAGTGGAGACAATGGCGGGAGGGGCCTCGCAGGCCCCAAGGCGGAAGTCGTTTCCGGGGCAAGAGATGGCCATGCGCATGAGATCTCCGTGCTGGGGGGGGGGGGGGGGCGGCGTGGAGGGGGGGAAGTTAGGGAGGAGCGAAGCGACGACAGAACTCATGGTGCAACATTCAAAGCACTCATGGTGCAACATTCAAAGCACTCTTAACGCGAACAATTTTCAGCTGCTCGTTTCTTCTCGCCGTCCTCACCTCTGCGACGGCTGAAATGATAGCAGACATGATGACGGGGAACGAGTCCGCGTTTCCTGACGCCTTGTTAAGCTGCGCTGGGTTGAGTAGGTTGACCCCACCCGTGGTTCCTAGCGACCAGTTGTTGTGCTTCCCCGATCCGTTGACGTCGTTGAAGGGCTTCTCCTGGAGGAGGGCGGCGAGGCCGTGCTTGGCAGCGACCTCTTCGATGACCTGCATGACCATGATGTTCTGGTCGATCTGGGTAGTGTTGGTACCAAATAGGGGGGCAAACTCATACTGGTTGGGGGCAACCTCGCGGTGACGGGTCTTGAGGGGGATACCCATCAGCCAGCACTGAGAGGGGGAGGGGGGGGGGGTTAGACTGCTGACGTGCAAGATGACTGTACATGGCGATGGTTTTTTGTCCGGGCCATAATCTCACCTCCTCCTGCATCTCCTGCATGGCCTCGAGGGCTGGCTGCGCTGTGGAGGGCGGGGCCATGTAGTGGTCGCACATCTCCTGGCCGCGCGGGGCATTCTTACCGATGACCGTCCTCCCGGTCATCTGGAGGTCGGGGCGACGGAGGTACTGGTCCCTGGGGACGAGGAAGATCTCCTGCTCGAGGCCGATGTTGGCGACGATCTCCTCGACGTCGTAGCCGAGGAGGGAGAGAAGGCGCTTTCCCTGGGTGTTGAGGGCCTCGTTGGCACGAAGGAGGGGGGTCTTCTCGTCGAGGGCGGCCCCGTAGTAGGACACAAAGGCGGAGGGGATGAAGATGGTGTCGCCGCGGAGGAAAATATTGGAGGAGGTGTCAACAGCGAGGTAACCTCCGGCAGTGTGCGTGGCGCGGAGGCCACCGTTGGGGAAGGAGGATCCGTCGGTCTAGGAGGGCGGTTTGGGGGGGTGGTTGGGGGGGGGTGGGGGGGGGGGTTGGGGGGGGGGTTAAGTATAGAGGAAAAACATGCGTGCTTCACAGATTCTCCCAAAGTCATCCCCAAACAAGCACAAACTCACCTCTCCCTTGACGAGGTCCTTGCCCTTAAAGTCCCATTTGATCTTGTTGGTGGTTCGGTCAAACTCTAGCATCTTGTTCTGAACCTGCCCAGTCAAGCCGTGCCTGACACCATTGGCTGCCATGGGTTGGAACCAGTGGCAGTAGGTGTCGGCACCGTTGTCGGCAGCCCAGTCGAGGACCGCGGCCGCGACGGTGTCAGCGGAGTGGTCGGTCCATGAGGGATCGTCAAGAAGAGCAGAGGAGGAGCCATGAGCCTTGAGATACTTGTCAGCGACATCACCCTTGAACAGGTGCGAGCCGTAGTGGTCGTAGGCCTCGGTCCTGTGTAGTGTGTGTGGTGTCGTAGTAGTGTTGTGAGTGAAAAGGATGGATGGGGATGGTGGGATCTTTCCGTCAATTTATAAGTGGGGAATTAAAAGATATTCAGAACGTATTTAGGTATATTGTGGTAGCATTCAAATATTTGTTGTATTCATCAAACTAATTACCAACATAATTCAAGTATATGTCGATATAAAGCTGGAAAAAGTTGAAATAAAACGAGGTATGTGGCATTGTGTAGCTATTCAAAATGCCTTCTAAATGTCACCAAGACACATCACAACACCATGGACTACTTACGACGCGAAAGCACGACGGGATGACCTAACAACCTTGCTTGTAGTGGAGCGAAAAAGACCTGAAAGCATTATTTTTTCTGGGCTTCAGACGTGGCTTTTTGGTCCTCTCCGATCGCTCCCAATCTCCTTTTTAGTTTGTCTTCAGTCTGTTGAACAGAAGAACAACGCCAGTATCAGCTTAACAGCTCAACTCGTCCTTGATATAATCCGTTAAAAAATGAGGCGCGATGGGACCGTGCTGGTGATGGAGCACGACACCACAAAGTACAGGAAGGAGCGTAAGAGTGTAACAAAGGACGAGGTAGAGGGCCTAATTTCAGATCACCTCGCCTTCAACCACACGAATCCAGAGGACAACGAGTCGGTTAGCGCCTCTGAGGAAACTGAGAGTGTGATGAGCGACGACACGGCCGCGAGGGCTGCCAAGAAGGAGATGGTTGAAAAGTATGGCGACTATAAGGAGTTCGAGGAGGAGCAGGCGAAGCATAAGGACATCACAAACATCATAATGGACATCGGGATGGATAAGGCTGCCCAAGACGAGCTGAAGAGGAGGTCGTCCCTCGCGTTCAACATGAAGCACCCCGGTCAAGCTGAGATTGTAAAGAAGGTCCCGGCACTTTTCGTAGCTGCTTACCCCAACAGAGCCACCGACGTCAAAATTCTGGATTACAATAACTACGGAACCTACTACATCGCCTGCGAGGAGTACGGCAACGGTCACGGTCTCGCGGGTCGGTTCGGGACTGAGGGTTTCACAATCTACACAGTGAGGGACACTACGAAGCACCGGGTTACGGGGGAGATTTTCTGCCTCTCCCCGAGGGGGCCTGCGCACTGCCCTGTCGGGGCGTCCTGTATAGAGCCGCCTTGGTGGGAGATTAGGGGTAAGGGTGACAAGATTGTTAAGGGGGTCGATGGGAATGCGAATGTTGTAGACGTTGTGATGAAAGGGGAAAAGGCAACGAAGACGGGGAGGCTCTGTGTGAGGATGCCGGGAGAGCATGTCTTGTGCTTTCAAGGTGAGGAGGGCGGAGGGGGGAGGGAGGGCGAAGGCCGGAGAAAATCAACTCTAGAGGCAGGCATGGACTAACTTCTTCACCCGCGCTCTCTGCACCTGCCCGTTAGACCAAACCCAGACTGGGAAGTTCTTGGATAGCTTGAGCCCCCTTTACTTCAATAAGAAGAAGAGCTAAATTGATATTTGTTATGAAGATTTGGCCGCCCGTCGCTATACTTTTTTCTTCCCAAAGTCTGCGGCGCTCTTCCCTCCGTTTAGTTTCCTCGCCTCCAGCGCCCTCTCTAGCACGACCTCTACTATGCTCTTCGCCGCATCTGGCGCTCCAACACTCTCTGCGTTCTTGGCCATGGTCGTCATCATATTCTCATCATTAACCCACTCAACAACCGTCCGCGCTATGCCAACAGGGTCGCTAACGTAGTCCCCAAACCCCCCTTCCAGGACAACATCCACGTTCCCCGCCTCCTGCCCCGGAAGGAACGAGGTCAGCAGGACCGGCAGTCCCATAGCTGCCGCCTCAGCGATAGTTCCAGGCCCCGCCTTGGTGACGAGCACGGAAGCCGCTGCCATCCACTCGTCCATGTTCGATACGAAGGCCATGGGGATGACGTCGACGTGCGACGGCGGTGGTGTCGGGGGTACGGGTGACGACGCAGTATCTAATCTCCGCCTCTTGAAAACCCTCTTTATCATGTCCCTCTTCCGAGTGCGCCTTGACGTCGACGGGGTGAGCTTGGCGGGCGAAGCGTCCCAGTCGCGGGAGGAGAGCTGGCTCCTCAGCTGCTCGTTCCGACCGCACACGACAGCGACCGTCCCGTTGGTCCCAGTTCGCTGCATCTGCGCCGGCGAAACAAAGGGTTGCGTTGCGTTAGTGCCAAACTGCATTTCTCTCGCATATCGCTTTTCTCTAATCGTCTCACCTCAGCAACGGTATCCTCTACGATTTCCCCGAGACTTCCAACCCCTTCCCCCCCTCCCATGACAAGAATAACCGGGTCCTCCGTGTTCTTTATCTTAAGCCCCTGTCTCATGAACCTTTGATACTGCTCGCAGGGTGGTTATTTATTGTGTTAGTTTATTATTTCAAGTGAGTTAGAATCATCGTGTCTCTCGGTTCGGGATATAGTTAGGTAAAGTAAAGTCGGTAGCTCACCTCCTTCCCCGGTTCGCTCCCCCTCTTTCCCATGGCCGCTTTCTTCTCCCCGAACTGTTTCCTAATGGGGAGGCCGCACTCCACGAGCTTGGACCGGCTGACCCACCCGCGGACTCGGGCGAGCTTACTCATGCGGGAGGAGGCTACGAAGATCTTTTCCATCCGACGAGTGAACCATGTCGCATGGCCTGACCCGAGGTCCGTCACCACCGTGAAGATTGGAATGTCCTGTGGGATTGGGGGTGGGAGGGGAGGGGGGGGAGGGGGTGAGAGGGGGTCTTTGCTAATTTTGGTAGCGTTAAGACCCCTCCCGAAAAGTCTAACCTTTCCAGTCTCCTTCTTGATGTCAATAACACACTTCTGTGGAACATTTGTCATCGTCGGGTGTACGCTCACGATAACATCAGGGTCGTACTCCGCTATCCGCTTCCTTATCCTCCTCTTTGAGGTGACCTGTGAGTGGAGGTTCATGAACGCGCAGTAAGGGGCAGAGTTTGATAGGTGGTAAAGGAACCTCCAAATTCTTGGACGGGAGGACATGAACTTGTAGGAGGGGACGAGGCAGTTGTAGGGGTAGCAGCCGTCGTCGGTCCAGATGTCGTAGAGGGTATAGACAGTGTTGGGGTGCTGGAGGAGGAACTGGGAGGCAAGGGATTCGGAGCTGAGGTTGGGGGGCGGGTGGGGGGCGGGTGGGGTGGGGGGGGGGGTGGGGGTGGGGGGGGGGGTGAGGTGTAAACGGTATGAGTCACCACATGAGTCACCACATCTACCGTCACTGACCTCGCCCTATGCCCCCCCCCAGTATCTGCGCTAAGAAAAAGAACCTTGAGGGGTTTGGTGTCGTCTCCTTCTATCTTCGGCGGGGTTGAGTACGGAGGAGCCGGGTCGTTCGCGGGGTGGAACGTGCTCCTCGCTGGGAACAAGTTCTTGAAAAGGTTGCGGGAGAGTGGGGGGGTCGGGGGAAGTCGTTCTGAGGTTGGGGAGGGGCTGGAATTTAGTGATGTGGAGGAACTTTTAGGCGTTTTAGGAGAGGAAGCGGGAGAAGGGGTGAAGGAAGAAGTGGACGGAGACCGAGAACTAGGTCCACGCGGAGAAACTGCATGTCTATGACTGTGGGCTTTTCGATTTCTGGCACTTCCACCGCTCAACAAACCTCCCCTAAGATTGATTTCAGGGTTGGGAGAAGGCATGGACACAACACGTGCAGCTAGTAGCGTCAAGAAACACGCAATCATGATATACACGTTGACCATCTTGGTCATGTTGAACTCTTTCAAGGAAATGATTTGCTCTGACAACAACCCAGAGGGCAAACTGGGATAAAATCAAATAATTAACATCCTGAATTAAGTCCAAATCGCAACCCAAAAAAGTTTAGGGTACGCGTAAATAAGCTAGTCTGAGAACTTCTATAAAACGCGGAGAAAGTGCGTTATAACCTCCATTTTTCCAATTCAAACCACTTTACCAGCACCAGATCGCAACCTTCGTAATGGATTTTCGTACGTGCACCTTGTGCATATACCTTTCCATTATTCATCAGTACTCGTTGTAAATATTTTAACTCTAAATATCGCATTCTTACCAATTCAAGGAGAGAAATAATTTCCTTTGAGCTGCTGAGGTGTGAAAAGCTGAGGTGTGAAAAACCAATACCTCACGCCATCCTGGTTTTTCCAACAAACACAAAAGTTCTCTCTTCCCCCCTTCGTTTTGGTGGCCAATCTTCAGCTAGGTGCGCTTTACTTATCGATATTGTATCCCTGAGATATTTTTTGCGACGGGAAGCAGTCTGTTTTGAATGATTTTCATCGTTAGTATGTCATCGTTTGTAGTCTTTGGTGCAGCTCTTTTGCTTACTCTGTACTTACACTAAATCCCCCAACAATGCTTTTAATCTATAGATACCAATTAATAAAGACCAATTACCTTAGAAGTCGCAACGATAACCGTCAAGGGAACCCAATACACCCTAAATAAACAACATGGCGACTCCACCAACAAGAGGGAACGTTTTAGAACATTCTAATCTATCCAGTGACGCCTCTTATACCAGTGGATTCATTGATAATATTCTTATTCCCCTAATTGACTTTCTTATACCCTTCTCATTGTCCAAAACAAAGGAGGAGAAAGAGTTTGGGCAATGGGACGAGTCCGACACCCACTACAACTCAAGATTGGAAGGTAAGTGTCAGAAAATAAGGTGTGGGAGCGCATTTTGGACAATAGACGGCTGTGTTTATCGAGGCGTTCCGGTCTCGTTGTTTTTTTGCGCCGTCATCACCTCAACCCTTCCCCCTCCCCTCCTCCCCCCCCCCCGCGACCAGATGATGACTCTTCATCTGATTGTCAATCCTATCCCTCATCACCTCTCCCATCCGAGCCTTACTCCCGCGTCCGCACTCACAGGCTCCAGAAGTCCTCCCACAAGCTCCCCTCCAGCGCTTCCACATCCCTGTCAACCCTTTCCTCATACTACATGTCCGCGTCCTCCCTCTCCTCCTCCCTATCATCCTCGTGTTCCCTCTCCCACGCGGTTCCCATAAAGTCATCATCAGCTCGAGGCTCCAACGCGAAGGAGGGTGACGACGGTGACTATGGTTTCTTCGCTGACTTCGAGGACCCCATTACCGACGAGGTCTTAATCAGGAACACACCACCGAAGGGAGTCTTCTCTATAGGCGAGGATGCGCAGGAGGAGGAATCGTAGGAGATGAGCTTGACGTGGTTGCAGAGTACAAAGCGTTGACCGGATTTCACAGTTTTAGGGAGGGGAAGGGAGAACAGCATTTAGTAGGGTGCGCACTATGCGAACGAGTTTTCACACAATTCACGCAATGAACGTTCGTTGAAGGATTTTGATACTATCATCGCATCAAGACGATGCGATGGTACACCAAAACGAACGACGAGGCCTTGATGTATGTATGTACCCTTCAATTGCTTCAACACATATACATTACATACATTTCACATACATTTTTGATCAAATCTCTTCTTCTATTCTATTCTATTCTATTACCGCGCTTTGGTGACGATTCTCCCCTCTACGCCACTTGCACCTACACGCAGCTCGCTTCGCTCGCTGCTGCCTAAAACTGGATATCCCCCTTATCCTCAATCTCGCATTCCCATGACTCCCCCTCCTCCCCCCCCACCACGTAAACCTTGACGTCCTCGTCATCATTACTCTTCCTGACCTCCTTCACCGTCCCTTCGACCCAGTCGTACACCCCCTCCTCCCCCCCCTCCCCGTCGTCCTCCGTTCCTACCTCCACGTAAGCCCTGACCTTCATCCCTATCCCCTCCTCAGGCTCGGCCGGCCTGGCCTTGAGGTACCTGATGGCCGCCCCGTTCGCCTCGAAGACCTCCTCAAAGTCTCCCTCCGTTTGGATCTCCCCGTCCTCTACTAGCCCCTCCAGCATTTCCGTCATGTCCCTGTCGTTGTAGAACTTGACCTTGACAGCATCGTCGTAAGGGTTGTACCCGTGCACGTACCCCCTGACCCACTTATCCCCGGCCCCGGCCTCCCCCTCGAACCCGACGTGCATGAGGACCTCGACCTCCCAGCCTCCCCCGTCCTCGTACGTCTGGCTCCCAACGGGCCTCTTGCAAATGTACTTGATGTCCTTCCCCCCCGCCTTGCAAACCTCCACAAAGTCAAGCTCCTTCTTCTCGTCATCATCCTCGTCGACCTCCGCCTCCACCAGCTCCCTATTCTTCTCATTATCGTAAAGCCTAACGCTGACCTCGTCCCTGACCGTGACGCCGTCCGCTGCGAAGTCGTGGTACTTCATGACGTACCCAAGGTGTGAAGTCCTGACGGTCTCGGCGTTCCCGTGCTGGTCGACCTCCTCGCTCTCTACCGTAACTTCGACCTCCCAGCCCAGTACCTCGTCCCCCTCCGGCTGCCCGGGGTCCCTTTGGAAGAGCTCAAGCTTCTTGCTCATGTCCCTCCTGACCTTCCCCCCCTTTGCGATGGCCTGCAGCTTGGTGGCTGCCTCGTTCTCCTCCTTCTCCTCCCTCTTCTTGCTTGCGATCTTCGCCGCGTTCTTCCTCCTCTGCATCGCCTGGAGCTTCGTCGCGGACTTGGACTTGGCCACCCTGTCCGAGGTCACCGTAGCGGCGACCTTGGGAGAGACAGAGTCCATGATGCCGAGGACCATGCCCTGGCTGGCCCGGCGGACGAGTTGGTGGGAGACAGGTTGCTGCTCCTCTCTGGTAGGCGTGCTGGGAGTTTCGTTCTCTTTATCTGTCCCCGACCCCGCTGCAGCTACCTCCTCCTCCCCCCCCTCCTTCTCCTTCTTCGCGGTGCTGCTTGCCTTCGAGCTCGACGTGCTGATGACGTCTGACACGAGGCTGTGGGAGGCTTGCTTGATCAGCTTGGCCACACCGTCATCCACCGTCACCTGCACCTTGGCGTTCTTCGCAGGGCCCCCTGCGCCTCCCCCTGCGCCTCCCCCTGCGCCTCCCCCTGCGCCTCCCCCTGCGCCTCTCGAGGACCTGCTGCTCACGCTGATGACATCCTCCGCGAGGCTTTGTGAGGCCCTTCTGAGCTCTTCGATGGTAGTCCCTCCGTCCTGTTTGGCCTTCTTAACGGGGCTCTCCGATCTGCTGCTTGCCTTTGAGCTCGACGTGCTAATGACGTCTGACACGAGGCTATAAGAAGCCTGCTTGATCAGCTTGGCCACACCCTCCCCCCCCGTCACCTTCACCACCGCCTCCTCCTCCGCCTCCTCCAAAACCCCCACCAAACCCCTCAACCTCTTCTTCAAGTCGTCCTCTACTGCCCACAGCTTCCCCCCCAAAACGGTTTCCAACTCGTTCATCTCCACCCACCTCTCCCTCTCCACCTCCACCTCCCCGATCCTCTCCCTAACGACCCCCGCAAGCCTACTCATCATCTCCCCAAGCCCACCACCGTCCCCCTCCTCCCCTTCTACCCCCCACTTGCCCATCATTCCCTCCATCTCCTCCCTCTCCCCCCCCTCCATCCCCCTCACCCTCTCCCTACATCCCTCCACCACCCTCCTAGCCCTTTCCTCCTCCTCCCCCTTCCTCCTCTTCTCCTCCTCCCTCTTCCTCTCCCTCCCTGCCCCCTCCTCCAACTTGGCCACCGTCTTCCTCCCCTCAACCACTCCCTTCTCCTCCTCATCCCCAACCTCATCAATCGCCCTCTCAATCTTCCCCACCCATCCACCAATGACATCCTCCCAACCCCCCCCCAAATCCCTCTCCCACCCATCCCCCCTCATCAACCCCTTTCCTCCCAAAACGACCTTCCTCAATTCCTTCAACTTCTTAACCCTAACCCTCTCCAACTCCATCCTCTCCACGTACTTCCTTGCGCTTGCCAGCACACCGCCCTCAATCTCTACTGCTCCAACCCCAATCGCCTCCTCTATCAGCATCAAAACCTCCCTGCCCTCCTTGCCCTCCCCAACTGCCTTCTCGACACTCCTCACAGCAGCCTCGACCTCCAAATCCTGCAGCCTCCTGTATCCCCTCACCAATTTCTCGTCGTCCACGCTGACCCCCGAGTCCTCGACTCTCTCGATGGCCTCCTTGATCTTCTCCGTGTCCCCTCCGATGCACGTAACGACTAGTCCCTCCAGTGCCTCGAACTGCTTCTCGAACCACTCCTTCTTCTCTACCCCCCTTCTCCACCCCTCATCCCCCCCCCCGACTCCCTTCTCCTTGCACTTCTCCAAAAGCCCAACGACCAATTCGTAGTCCTCCTCCGCGCTCTCCCCCACCAACTCCATCTTCTCCACCGCCTCAACCAACTCCCCAACCGCCTTCCGCTTCATCATGTCCCTGACCACTCTCCTTTCCTTCCCCACCCTCATGCAAGATTGCATCATCACCACCGCCGCCACTGCCCTCTTCCAAGTCTTGACCTCCGCATTTCTCTTCGCCATGCTCTGAATCTTCACCACCCCAGCCCGAATCTGGCGGAACTTGCTCACCCCCAACTGGCTCCTTCTCGCCCCCTGGATCTTCGTGGCCGCCTCGACCCTGCCCCTCTTGTACTTTGCGAGCACCAAGTTCATCTTAGTCCTGACTACCGCCCTTCTCCACAGAGCCTGCATGGGCACGCTGGCGACCCTCTTAGCCTTGTGGGACTTCCTCACGGTGGTACCCCTGATTCTCCTCTGTAAGATGCTTGCCGCCGAGGTCTCCTTCTTCAGCCTTGCCTTGAACTTCTTTCTCTCTCCTGCACTCCTGATTAGGCTCTGGACCTTTACGACGCTCTCCTTCTCCTTCTTGAACTCCCTCTTGGCCTTCCAGCCCTTGACGCGGTTCTGCAGAACCCTACTCGCTTCATCTTCGGCCTTCTGAATTGCCAACTTGCTCCTGGAGTCGGCCTCCCTCCTCGCCCTCTCCCTCGCGGCCGCCAAAACGGCAAGCTTGTGCTCGGCATTCCTGTGCAAGGCATCCCTTTCGTAGGCCGCAATGACCTGCCTAGCCCTCTCGAGCTCCAAGGTCAGCTGATCTGACCTCTTCCTCTCGATCGTGAGACCGACGTTGGCGGACTTCTCGCCCTCGACCGCTCTGCTCGCTCTCCTTGCCAGAGTCAGCTTCTCCATCCTCAGTTGCGAGTTTTCGGCCTTCATGCTCTCCATCTGCATCCCCAATCTGCTCTTCTCGAGCTCGGCCTCCACGTGCTTCTCGCTCAGCAGAGTCAACTTCTCCTCGTTGACATCTCCCCCCCCCCCCGTCTCCTCTACACCCCCCTTTGTTGCCTCTTCCATTTCCTTCACCCTTCCAACCATGTTGCCCCACTCTGCCTTGAAACCCCTCAGTGACCTTCTTAACATACTGTTTACCTCCTCCAAGTGCACGACCCTGACATCGTCACTAACCCCACCACCATCTCCCCCCGTAATTCCGTACACGGCGGTATCTCCCGCGTCGAAATTACCACCCTTTGCCTTGACCGCCAGCTCAATCTCCGCGTTCAAAAGCCTCTTGGCTCTGCCGTCCTGGACAGCCCCGCTTGCTTTCGCTTGCCTTCTTTTGTCGATCTCCTTCTTGAGCCTGACCCTCAGCTGCGAGTTCTTGAGCTTCAATTGCTCGACCTCCACACCAGCCTCCTTCATTAGCATCTCCTTCTGCAACGCGGCCAACCTCTTTCTGTTGTCCTCGGCGTCCATGCGCTTGTAGTCGCTCTCCGTGTAAGGCAGTCCAGAGATGGGATCGATACCAGTGTTCTTGCTTTTCCTCTTCCTTCGCGACTTGGGGAACATTCCGAGGTAGTTCCCTCTTGCAGGGGAGCTAGGAGGTCCCTCAACTATTCTCCTCCTGCCGTTGCTAAAAACATGACCCTCCTCGTTCTCTTCCTTCTCTTCCAAGACTATCTCTTCAATGTCTTCGTCCCTCTTGTCCTTCCTTTTTGCCACCCCAGCTGCTGCTGCTGCTGCTGTGCCTGCCCTCGCGGCCATCAAGTTCCTCCTCACAACTCCCACGTCGACTCCGCCCCCGTTCTTCCAGCCATTCACCCTGAGGGTTTCCAAGTATGCAAGCCACTCCTCCCACGTGACTTGCTCGTTCTTGAGCCCGCGCTTGCCAACTACGAGCGGCTCGTCAAACTCGAAGACCCTACCAATTTCCTCGGCTGCATTAATCGCGAGTACGCCTCCACCGTCCTCTACGGAGACTTTGACGCCCCTCAATTCTGCGAGGAGTCTGCCCCAGGGTTGCTTCTTATCCCCGATGGCCCCCATAAGGGCCTTCCTCTCGATTTTGCCCCCCTGCGCCAGGTTCCAAAAGAACCCTTTCAGTTTGCTCTCGGCGGCGGCGATCCTGAGAACCCTATCAATGCCAATGCCGTCCACATCGTCGTCTTCTTCACCTCCCATTGCCGACGGAGGAACCCTTTCGTGGGAGTAATCGACGACGACGTCGATTCCTCCCGCATCTTTGACAGTGTCAGTCCCGTCGAGGCCACTTCCCTTCCCTGAATGGCTGTCAATCAGGATTATCCTCTTAGATTCTCCCTTCCTATCTTCCAGACCTGTCGAACCTTCCAGGCCCTTGCAAAGAACGGCGGGAAGTGCCAAGATTCCCTCTCCAATGACGTTGTAGAGAACTCCAGGCTTGTTATCAAAGAGGGTCAATTCGACCCCAGGCGCAACGCCGTCACTTCTGATGGGGAGCTTGGTCGTATCTATAGGAAGCCTTATCAATTCATTGAAGGTGGCAGATTTGTCCTCTCGGTAATCACAAACGACGACCTTTGTGGTTGTCCACTCTCCTCCAGGCACAATCCTCGCCCTCACAAAGAGCTCCCTCTTCCCGCCTATTCTTCCGACGTACTCGCTGAGGACTACCTTCCTGATGTTGATTTTGACCGTACCCGCAGTGTGGGGCACATACCTGAGGTTGAGCCTGGCTCGCCCGAATGCGGGCCTGCCCATCCCCTTTTCGGGAGTATCCCCATATTGCAGCCCTGTGATGGGCTCGATGGAAGGGTTGAGGGGTGTCCATTCTTCCACCTCCTGTCCCTGCGCGGCTATGACGGTGCTCGCATCGAGCTTGGTGTTGTAGAAGGCCAAGCCTGACCTTGCCAGCACCTTCACAGCTACCGAGGCCCCTTTCTTGAAAAATGGCACGGGCATGCACACTGGGCGGGAGTGGTTGACCACGTCCTCGTTAATTTCGAAAGTTAGCTTGTCGCCTTCAAACTCACCACTCCCCATGAGGTTCAGTCCAGAGCCCCTCGATGCCTTGTTAGGACTTTGCGTGTGGAGGTCCGAGGGCAACTCAGGGTTGACGTTGTTAGCCCCCACCCAGTCGCCTTCTTCCTTTCCGGTTCCGTTGAAGCACAATTCTATACTCTTGGGCTTTAGCATCTGCCTTTCCCCGTTCCTACTTATTTCGAGATTAGTCACTTGCACGACGAGAAGTCCTGGTCCGCTGCCGGCAGTACATTTTTTGATGTCCTCTTGGGCCTCATATTTCCACTCTTCGTCCTCACTATCAAACCCATCCATTCCCTCATCATCGTCGACCTCCTGGAAGGCCTCGATTGCCTCGCTTGCTACCCCTTCGGTGCTAAGTGATAGTCTGACCTCCCCCCTTCTTCCTCCAGTCCCACCGTTGGGGTTCCCAAGTTCCCACGCACCATCACCATCCTCTCCTTCTCTAATGGTGCACCAGATGCTCTTCTTCTTTCCCCTTCTTATCACTTCCCAAGGTACGGGGACCCTGCACTCCCCAATAACAACAGCTTGGCCGTCTTTGATCCTTGC
Source organism: Triparma columacea (assembly GCA_030267965.1). Lineage (NCBI taxonomy): Eukaryota > Bolidophyceae > Parmales > Triparmaceae > Triparma > Triparma columacea. Next base: position 15,944 of record BRYA01000043.1, on the reverse strand, counting down.
GCTACCCCTCATCCTCACGATAAGCATTCCTCTCGTCTCCTCGGTTTCCCTTTCCTTCGCCTCTCCGTCCATGAGGCATGGCGGTATGGAAAGTTTCAAGGTTTCGCCCCATTCCGCCAGCCCCCCCTCAGTTTGTCCTGAGATATTGGTGTCGGCGAGCTGGGTAACTCCCCTTCCTCCGTCGACCTTGATCCTCCTCCCGTCCTCGTCCTTGTCCCAGGCCACCATTTCGACCTCAACGAAAGGTTCCTTCCTGCCTGGCCATCCTGGGCATCTGAGATCCCTCGCTCCCTCAACCTTGACGTTGATAGTGGGCCCTGCCGTCACGGCAATAGCCTTAGTTTCTTGAACTAGGGCCTCATTGGGTTCGACTTTGGAAGATGCCTTGTTCGTGGATGCTTGTCCAGGAAGGAACTGGAGCTGAGCCTGAAGATATCCAACCTTCTCCCCTTTTCCCATGGTCATGGGTTGGAGACCTGGCCTAGTCGTGAGGCCCTTGCCGGCGATGACCTCATCGGTGACGTGCACGGTTCCTTCCGCAAGTACCCTGTAGCCATCACCTTCTCCGTCCCTTATTTCTACCTTCACGACCCTTCCGATGCCCGAGTCCGCAAGCGGTAGCAATACTCCCTTGCTTCCAAAATTGAGGTTAACGCCGTCCCCCAGATCCGTGATCATGGCCGTGACGATCTCTTCTCCCTCGACTTCTCCTCCAGCTCCTTTAGTGATACCTATCCACGCGCAGACCTGCCTCGGGACCAAAGGACTCCTGCGCCCTTCGTTCCACCTCTTGACAGTGATGTACTTCATTAATTCGAAATGGACACTACCTCCCCCGAGCCCACCCCTTCGAACAGTCTTGTGCATTCTCGATGAGAGGTGCCCAAATCCTGCGGGCATGTTGGCGCTTAGCCTCTCTTCGGCACTCTGGTTATCCGCGGGCATTGTGGAGGATTCATTTGCGGGGATGTACTTAAGATCGACCCCGATCGCTGCATTGCGGTCTCCGATAACTACCCATTCCGTTGCTCTGCCCCCACCTCTTACGATGGAACTTACATCGATGGAGGCTTTGAGGGTAACCTCCTCGTCTTCTTCAGGAAGAATTTCGAAGCTGACGTAGGGAACCTTTGTCTCGCGTGCACTCCATTCGATCTTAAATCGAGCACCTGCGAATCGAGGTAAAGTTAGAGATTGATAATGGTTGTAGTTGACTTTCATGAAAGATTCTTACCTTCTCCGACTCTCGTGTACCCATCTGAGACCGTGGTTGCGTTCGAACGCTTCTTTCCCTTGAAGTTTGTCTCCGTGTTCCATCCTCCTGGCTCGAGCTTGGTCCTGACCTTGATCCTGCCTTTGATCCAGCTGCTCTTCAGGTGTGCGACCCCTACGACCTTTACGGATATAGCCCCCGTATACATGGTAGGCTCGTTGAGGAGAGCCTTCATGTGCTCGTTCTCGGTGTTCATTGTGGGGGTTGTTGCTGTATCGGCGGGAAGGATAGTAGTGGCGAAGGCTGGGGGGGCTTTGGTGCTTAATGAGGGGGCTTGGAGGACGTCGGACGTGGCAAAATCAGCCCAGCCAGCTTCGACCTCTGGCTCAGGGTCTTCGATTCCCCACACAGTACCGCCCACGTTGAGCTCTCCAGCGGGCCTTGATGGGATGCCCCTTCTTGAGCCACCCTGAGCCTTGTGGATCGACCTCCATCTCGTAACCTTGAGCTGCTGCTGCTGGACGTCGTCCTCGGTAGCTGTTAGGACGGCATCCTCCTCCATGAGTTTCCTCACGGTGATATCTCTCCTGCCGACCTCCTCTTCTTGGCCACTTTTGCTCTTACGGAACACCTTGACCCTGACGACATCGAATGAAATATCGGGGGAAGGTATCTCGATTCCCCTTCCTGAATCCCACTTCACCTCTCCCCCGTCCGTATCGGTGTATTCTGTCTCGTGGGTCTCTCCTGTGATTGTCATTGTGACCACGGCTTTGCACTTGGTGTTTGTGTCCTCCGCTGGTACGGAAGTCTTCGTGGGTCCTGGGTTGTTTTTCGACTTCTTTATGAACCTCTTGTCTTCCCAAATTGTCGATTTTTGTGGTTTCTTTCCTTTGGCGAGGGAGACCTTCGTTTGCTGCTATGGGTGGAGGCGAAAAGGAACGAGGTTAGGAACTAGCTGCGTTGTGCCTGGTATGTGTTTGTGTTAGGCTTTTCTCATCTCACCTTGCCCTGGAGTTTGACGGGTTCTGGCTTGGCGTTGAAGCCCGTGCCCCTGCCTCCCTCGACGTCCATGACGACGACTCCTTTCCTCGCTCCCTCTCCCCTGCCGCCGTCGTAGGAGAAGGCGAGCTCTGAGTAGGGAATCGCAAGGGTGTCGTCGTGGGCCATTGCCTGGAGCTTGAGAGTTACAGAGGATTCGGAGAAGGAAAAGAGAGAGCTACGGAGAGGGAAGGTTCGAAGGAATGTGACTCCAGGGGAGGCGAGGAGAGGTTCGGCTGAAATCTCAGTGGAGAAAACGGTGGGCTTGGTAGACATGTCTGGGCCTTCCTGCACAATGTCGATCTGTAAAGAGAGAGGGAAGAGCAAAGATGATGTTGGAAGGGTGGTTGCGTTAGTGCTTCGAATGGTCGTGACAATTCACTGTCTTCCATCATCCTCACCTTGATAGTTGGAGTGTACTCCTTGCCCTGCTGGCTCGGTACTGGTGCCGGCAGTGTGATGGTGGCTTGTTCCGCGACGTCTTGGGCCACATCTATCTTTGGGGTCCTGCTGACGGAGGTGCGGGAACCGTCGAGGAACGTTGACACTCTCGCGTAGTAGGATTGGGTTGAGGTGGAAGGGGGGAGAGAGAGGGAGGATATGGAGATACAGATTTGGGAGAGCGTGGAAGCCAGAATGGTCGCGTCGAATGGCGGGGCTGCGCTGTTCTTCACGTTGGTATTTGTTTTGGAGCCAGAGGGTAGGAGTGTATCGGAGGGGGTGGGGTTTGGCATTGTCACGGCCTTCGAGTTCGGGTTAGTGCCGGAATAGAGGGGGGGGCGGGTGTGGGTGGCGGTGGAGGGATTAGCCGTGGTCTTGGCGAGGCGGACGTGGGGATCGAGGGCAGGGATTTGGTACTGTTTGGGGTGGAGTGTTGGGGGTGGGATAAGGGGATGGGATAAGGGGGTGAGGGGGGTGAAGGGGGTCAAGGGGGTAGAGTGGGGGGGAGTCAACGGCGGTTCGTCAGATCTCCGCGCCTCTGCGTGTGTGCGTTTGTGTCTCACCTCGCCCTCCTCGTCTTCAATTTCTCCTGCCCCCTCTTCCTCCTCCTCCTCCTCCTCCTCCTCTACCTCCTCCTCCTCGTCCGAGAATATGTGAATTTTATTCGGACTCGGGGTCATTAGCAGAGCCTTGGCGGCGGATGCCGTAATGCCGGCAATTTCTGCCTCTGATGCCGTGGGAGTAGAAGTATACAAGGTTGGCTGTCCTTCGGGCAACTGACTTTCAAAGCCTCCAGGAGTTGAAATCGGCGCGGAAGAGGTCGATGGCAGTGCCGACGACGATGACATATTATTGTTTGCGTCGTCGGATGTTATTTCCTCGTTCTCCACTGAGGTTGCTGAGGCCCCAGAAGTGGTTTCGAGGGGACCAGGGGTGATGAGATCTTCTATGGTAGGGCCGACAGAGCCGCCAGAGGGGGCTGTAGATGGACCCGAGGAGGTGCTTGCGCCGTCCATTATCTCGTGGAGCGTTGGTCCGCCTAAATCGGCCATTTCTGCAAAGGGTAAATTTAAAGTTTCAGTCCAGCCGTTTGCCAAATTCAAGGAAACACTGCTGCATTTTTCTATCAAGACTATTTATTTCATGCAACCTCTATCTCTCTCGTTCGTTCAGTTCATTCTCTCCTTCTATAAAACAAGGCGTAAACGCTCTCTCTCTCCTCCTGCACTTCCTCCTCTTTGACTTCCCCTACCCACCCATCATCGCAATGGATCCAGGCGTCTCTGCGGATGCGGCCGGAGGCGAAAAAGGCGAGAGGGGCGTCGAGTTTAGCGTTGATTTTTTTTCTTGTTTGGTATGTGGGGGGGGGGATGCAGTAGCCTCTTCCCTGCCGGTCGTCTCGCCCCCCCCCTCCCCCACCCCAACCATTCTCACCTTCTCTCCCCCCCCTCCCCCCCCCCAACCACCCCCTTAACGTTGGCCGTGTAGTGCCCCTGGTTGATTCCCCCCACGTGGTTCAGTGTCGCGTAGAGGTCGTACAACGTTCCCCCCTCCCTTCCCCCCCCCTCCCCCTTGTCGTCTTGGTCACTGTCGCACCACCCAGACATGTCAAGGCCTGAGACCGGGAAGTCCACCGATCTGGTGACCTTCCTGCCGCTCCATCCCTCGAAGCGCTTGACGACGAGGAGGAGGACTGGGCCGAGGCTCTTGAACCTAATGCGCTTCGTGGCCTTGGTGTCCCTCCCGCAGGTGGAGCAGGGCATGGGGGTGCCTAGGACCTCGGTCTCGGTGAACTTGGAGAGCAGGGAGGACAAGGAGACGGGGGGCATTATGCGCTGCGGGGGCGGCGGGGGGGGGGGCGAGGCGGCAACGACCGAAGTGGTTGCATTATTTGTGTGGTTAGGTGTCAACGGTCATTGGAAAAGGTGATGGATGAAATTGTTTTCACGGTTGCTCTCCTCCCTCCTTCCCACCCAGCTCTCACCTTTATGCTGCTGCTCTTCTTGGGTGACGCGTTCGCCGCCTGGGGGGGCGGTGCGGCTGTAGCGGCGGAAGCTTCTGCTACTGGGGGGTGCTGGTGTACGTGTGTGTCTTGCTGTGTTATTTCTCCCTGCTTTGCTTGCCCATTTCCGCTACCAGCGTTTGCCGGGGTCACTGCGATGACTCCGTCCTTCCCCCCCGGGGGGGAGGGCCTGTCGTCACCGACGGCTAGCTCCACGCTAAGACCGTCCTCCTTCTTGCACCGGCTACCCATGCAACAGGTGCAGGTTATCGAGCTCTCCATCTAAGTGGGGGGGGGGGGGGG
>BRYA01000042.1:49197-59466 GCA_030267965.1 Triparma columacea | reverse complement strand
CTTTACACCCTTTACACCCTTTACACCCTTTACACCCTTTACACCCTTTACACTCTTTACACCCTTTACACCCTTTACACACTTTACACACTTCACACCCTCTACACACTTCACACACTTTACGCCCTTCACAACCCTTTACAACCCTCACAACCCTTTACACCCTCTAAACACTTTACCTTCACATTCACTTTACTCTTACACACACCCTACCTTTACACATACTATTCCATCTTATATCCTCCTCTCTTCTACTCTCATTTCTTATTTCCTCACTCCTCTCCACAACTACACTCACCCTCCTTCCATTCATCTTTATACACATCTACTACACTTACACACATCATTCCATCTTATACTCTCTTCTCTTCTCCTCTCTCTCCTTAACTTCTCTCACTCCTCTCTAAAACTACACTCACCCTCATTTAATTCATCTTCATACACATCAACTACACTTACACACATCATTCCACCTTACACCTTCCTCTCTTCTACCCTCAACCCTTAAATTCTCTCACTTCTCTCCAAAACTACAATCACCCTCTTATTTCATCTTCATACACATCTACTACATTTACACATATCATTCCATCTTATACCCCCTCTCTTTTACTCTCACTCCTTTACTCCTTTCACTCATCTCAAAAACTACACTCACCTTCCTTTAATTCAACTTCATACAAATCTACTACACTTACACACATCATTCCACCTTACACTCTCCTCTCCTCTACTCTCCCCCCTTAAATCCTCTCTATACTCTCCACAACTACACCAACCCTCTTTTTATTCCTCCCCTTACACATCTACTTCACTTCCATTATACTCACAAACCACATTAACACTTCCACAACTCTTCAAAATCCCATAATTACAAACAACTATAACACTTCCACAACTCTTTAAACTCCACACACATCAACAACACTTCCTTAATACTCGCAAACCACTTTAACAATTTTAGAATACATCAACTACACTTCTAAAATACTCACATACCACTTTCATACTCCCACAATACATTGACTCTACTGAAAATACTTTCAAAATACTCACAACTATAACAAATCAAATCAATTTCTCCTACAAATGTTGCTGCCCTATTAGTCAGTCCCCATCCTCAGCCTCATCTTCAAGCGGCACAACACTGCTTACTTTAGCCTTCCCACCTCCCACCCCTATAATATCTCCACCATCAGCGCCTCCAACACTTGCTCTCCTAATACTTGCTCTAAAAGCACCTGCTAGACCACTCTCAGTTTCAGCATCAACACTTGCTCTCCTCACACTCTCTCTCTTTCTAGCATCTCCTGCTCCTGGAATGTATTCAACTGGCACTCTTGCTCTCATTCTTTCATCAAACCAATTTGGCTTCTCCTCCTCCCATCTGTCCCAATTTGTCTCAACCCAAACTTTCACTTCCTCTTCAATTGACTTCCAATGGTGCTTTGAGTACTTGAAAGCATACTTTGCTTTAACATCTTCAGCACCATCTCGAAAGTTCTTTACTGTCAAGTCCTTACCCCTTTGAACGCTCAAAAAAGTGCCCCAATATTTTTTCTCAATGCTAAAGAAAAATACAGCAAACAACACAACTGTACATGGTATAAATATTCCAACTACTTTCCATGCCAATTTGAGCCCATTCACTGTGACGTCTTCCCTTTCAGCTAGAATTATAGCTACCGGAAGACTCACCATTGTCAAAACAAATCCAAACACCCAATACATTGCTCCAACCTCATTAGGATGCCTAAAATGCACAATTGATGTAAAATCTGTGACTACCTTCACCAGTACTCTAGCTACAATGCTACTCACTATTTCTGCTTTGCCACCAACAGGCATCCAATACCAAAAATCGCCTCTAAAGATCTTTACCAACAAGTATAAACCAAGATCAGCCCCAACATAGAAAGAGACCCATCTACCACCAAGTAGCCCTAACAGAACTATTGTCATGCACCTTATCACAAGCATACATGCGCTTAAGAGCATCATTGACACAAATATGATAGATCTTGTGGAGGGATTTGAAGGCACATACCCATAGAAGTCAGGCACTTGCACTCTTTTCACTGGGTCAGTGTCCCAGTCATAACTTATTGTTGCAGATGCAAAGCCTGTTGTTAATGCTGAAACGATAAGTGAGACCCAAGCTGCATCTGCAACATCCCCATCATTTGTTACAATAGCCATAAGTTGGATAATCACTCCAGGTATGGCCTCAGCAAACATCTCTATCCCTTTCATGTAAGACATCTCTGTCAGAGCATCAAATGCTTGCCCAGCCTCTTGTTTTTCTCCCGTTGCAACCCTGTAAGCATCAACAACAGGCTTAAAGCCAATCAAAATAGGGAACCAATCCATCAACACTCTCTTCATCCCCAACTTCCTATTCTGTCCCCAAACAGTAAACATTTGTATCCCAATTGACACTGCCAAACTTGCCAAAGATGCCTTAAAGTACCCATACTTCTTATCACTCAAAAACATGTACGTCACATACACATCAGTCACTAAATCAGCCATACTAGTGATAGCCCCAACAGTCACTCTCGCCTTTAACCCCCAAGGAACTTCCTCCAACAGCCTGTAGCTAATTGTCTCAAGCATGGGTCTGAACCACTCATACTCCTTATCAAGCTCCTGCAATGCAGGGAAATTTAAGATGAAGGCATCAACAGCAGCAACTGGCTGAGTATTAATAGCCAAACTCCGCCCTAGAGACTCCCCAATCTCTCTTCCATCCTTCTCCACCAGCTCTGCAGCCCTACCTTCTACCTTCCTCAACTTACTCAGCTTGTTCTTGACAACAGCGCCAAGCATTGGTGTGACAAACGCATATTTCTCTGCAGCCAGTCTCAGAACGTAGTTTTTCCCAATAAATGACCTGACAGCTTCCTCCTTTGTCATTCCCTTTTTCCTAAAACTTAATGCAACCAACAGTTGCTCACCCAATAACTGCCCTTGTTGTTTAGGATCTAAACCTGCATAGTCATTTGTAGCATCATTCACAGCATGTGAAGAAACCATTGCAACTCCATTGTCCACGCCAACACTTGCTCTCCTAACACTTGCTCTCAAAACACCTGCTAGACCACCCTCAGCTTCAGCATCAACACTTGCTCTCCTTACACTCTCTCTCCTTCTAGCATCTCCATCTGCTGGAATAAAATCTACAGGTACTTTAGCCTTCATTACATCAGTAAACCACTCTGGCTGTTCTTCTTCCCACTTAGCCCAGTTTAAGCCAACCCATTTCTTAACTTCTCCTTCAATTGAAGCCCACTGATGCCTTGAATTATCTAAAACCTTAAACTTTGCTGCTTCACTTTCTTCTTCAAGAAAAAAGGCCATCGAATATTCCTTGCCTTTCTGTGTGCTCAAGAAGGTGTGCCAGTAAATCTTCTCAATGTTCAAAAAGAAGACAGCAAAGCACATGGTAGTTATTAGTATAAAATACTTCACTATCGATGATGCAATGTCAATTGCCTTCCCATCAACATAGGGTGAAGCTATATATATTGACACTGGTAGGCTCCCCATTGTCAATAGAAGGCCAAACAACCAGTAAGCTCCCCCAACTTCATTAGGATGTCTAAACTGCGCAATTGACGTGAAGTCTACAATGATCTTTACTATCAGTCTTATCAAAATGCTACTCACAATCTCCATGTTACCCCCTAATGGCAACCAGTACCAGAAATCTCCCCTTGAAATCTTAACCAACATGTACAGGCCAAGGTCGGCTCCAATGTAGAGAAAGGCCCAACTACCTCCCATCAACCCAAGAAGAACTATTGTTGTACACCTTATGAGAAGCATCCCTGCTGTCAAGAGCATCATGGACACAAATACTAATGTTCTCTTGCTTGCTTTGGCAGGTATATACCCATAGAAGTCTGGTGCCTGTTCTTTCATCCAAGGGTCTGTGTCCCAGTCATAACTAATTGTTGCAGAGGCAAAGCCTGTTGTAATTGCTGACACTGCAACTGAAAGCCATGCTGAAGTTCCAACATCTTTGTCACTGGTTGCTATTGCCATAAGTTGGATGATCACTCCTGGGATGGCCTCAGCAAACATCTCAATACATTTTGTGTATGTCATTTCCGTCATTGCCTCCACTGCTTGCCCAGCCTCTTGTTTTGCTCCACTTGCCACCCTATAGGCATCAACTGCAGGCTTGTACCCTATCAAAATAGGAATCCACTCCCTGATCACCCTCAACATCCCCAACTTCTTGTTTTGTGCCCAAACAAAAAGCAGCTGAACCCCAATAGACACTGCCAGACTTGCCAAAGAAGACTTAAAGTACCCATACTTCTTATCTCTCCAAAACTTATGTGTCACATACACATCGGTCACCAAATCAAGCATGCTGGTGGCAGCACCAACAGTGACCCTTGCTTTTAAGCCCAAGGTAGACTTCATAAATAGTTTCATAACTATCTCCTCAAGCATGGGCCTTAACCACACTTGTTCATTCATGACTTCTTGCACTTCAGTGAATTGATGTGCCCATTCATCTATAGCATGAGCAGAAGTTGCTGTGGTCAACATGACTGCTGTCATTGCACTCCCAATCTCCCATCCCCTGGCTTCCTCCTCACTTTTAACTTCTCCCTCATTTGTCGCTCTCCTTCTGAATTTGTTCATAACCACAGCATACAGCATAGTCCTCATGAAACTGTGCTGCTCCATAGTCTCTCTCAGTGCCCTATTGGCAGCAATATATTCCCTCACGACCTCTACCTTACTGTCCCCAATACTCTTTCTCTTCACTCTCTCCATCAGCTGCTCTCCAAACCTCCTCCCATCTTGGTCCCCTGCTTCTGTGCTCTTCAGAAGGTTGTCAAAGTAGTAAGCAGCATCAGTTGCCATGCTCAGGTGCTTAATTACACTCTTTTGGCAAGCAGCCTTTCGTAAACCCTTCTGTCTAGTCATCATTTCAACGTCTGTCTTCATCTGGCCAGCCTTGGAGAACCTTACAGCTGTGAAATGACCTTTGTGCTCTACAGTGATTACAAGTGTCTTGTTGTTGACTCTATGAAGCTTAAGCTGTGAGTCAACTCCACTTTCAAGGCCCCAGAAGAATGCTGCAACTTCCTTGTGAGATGCTCTCACAGTTATTGAAGTCTTCCCCCATCCCATTCCCTTCTCTGCCTTCATCGATGTCTTTCCAGTCAACCCTCTACTGATCTCTTGAGCTCCATCAATCTCTTCAAAGTGAATTTCAATCCCTTGTGCTCCCTTGATTGTAATATCCTCAAACTTTGCAATGATCTGCTGTCTCTTAAAGGTGTCAATGTCTCTGCTTCTGTCAAACTTCTTCCTCAAGTCTGAGACTTGTGTAAGAAACCTTGGTGCAAGCTTGTTCATGATGGAAGAGTAGAATACACCACCAAGATCTACCTTTGTTGTAAAAGTCACTGATGTTTGTGGCACATCTCCTACAGTATGAAGGGGCTCAAATACCCATACTGTGTGTGCCTTTACTAAAACACTCCCAATCTTCACTGGAAAGTCTACCTGAAGTTCGTCTGTGTCTGCGACATCAATGATAACTTTGCCATCCTGTTGCTTGAACCAGGTAACTTTACTGCTCAAATCACGAGGAGCTAATCCAGGAAGACCAAGATTCCTTGTTGTAATGTAGTAGAGAGTATGGGCATTGGTCTTTTTGATGTGGTACTCAGTGATCCCTCGCTCCTTTGAAGTTTTACGGAATTCTCTTGAATCCAAATAAAACTCATAGGCAGCACACTCCTCCACACTAGCATCAACTACAGTAGTGGCAACACCAGTGCAAAGACTTCCCCCATCAACATGAACTAGCTTCATCTTGACCCTCTCATCAGGACTCTTCAAATCATCAAAGTTCTCGTCCTCCTTGCACTTCTCATAGAACTCCTTCCCCTTCCTGATTGCATCCTCCTCCTCATCTGTATAATTTTGAGTCTCATTCTTGATGATGTTGGCAAGAGAGGCCAGTGCAGCTTTGTCAATCTTTTCGTCTTTCCTCAAGGCATCAGAAACATCATACAGCGCCTTTAGTCCAAGAGGGATCTTTTTGTCGATGAGAGTAACGGGAATATACCCTCCTGCATCAGCATATTGCAGAAGTTGTATTTTGCACTGTGGCATGTCTCCTGTTGACTTAATGTTGCTGGCAATGAAGAATGCCTTGGTTATTCCTCTGACAAGCTTTCCCACATTTCCTCCATAGTCAACATCTTTGTCAATACAGTAGCACGCTACAGTTATGCTGCCATCGTGATTTCTTTTCCAGACATGCTTAAACACAAACTCTCTGTTGTGCAGCAATGATGGCATTGTCTTGACTGTGGCAAATGACTTCTCGTTTATTCTTCCTTCCCCCTCAATTATTTCTAATCTCGCAGGGTTTCCTGCGTCTCTGCTTATGGCATTTCTATCCCTACTGCAATACTCAAAGTAGTATGCAGCAGCCTCCTCTGCAGAACAATCAGCTGCCCCCCGTGCTGTTCCCAGAGCAACACTTCTCTCGTCACCTTTCTCCTGCTGCTTGTACATGATCTCCATCTTCACTCCCTCATAAGGTGACTCGAGAGGTCTCCACCCTTTTTCATCCTCCCCACCAAAGAGCTCCTCCAACTCCCCAAACACCTTCTTCTGGTCCTCCCCCAACTCAACCCCCTCCCTCATCCTCTCCACCAAGGCCCCCCTGACCTCAGCATCGACTTCCTTCCCATTCCTCCTGAACTTCTTCTGCAATCTGTTGGCCTCAATAAGCTGACTCTTCGCAAGGTAATCAATTGCTTTGTCCATCACTGTCTTATGAATGCCGCTAAATTTCAGATCAACTGTTTGAATGCGTGTCATTCTGCAGACATTTGGGGCAATCTCATTGAAGAAGTAGACACCTGTTGTCTCTGCTAGCACAAACCCTTCCTTACTGAGGTCCTTGAAGCCTCCTCCTGGGTACTCTTTCAGTGGCACAAAAGCTACCATGTAGGAAGTCTGACCATTCCCAAGTTTGACTTCCTTCCACACGAACCACATCTCAAAGAGTCGGTTGGTGGCGGCAGGGACCTTCACCCCCAAATGATAGTGCATGCTTCTAATTCCCTCAAAATCGTTCCTGATAACCCTTGGTAAGTTCCCATTATTTTTGAAGTGTTTCTCAGACTTCTCAAATGTGTCAAGCAGAAATTGCTCTGCCAATACACCCTTTGCTGACTTGTCCACAGTGACCCCAAAGGCTGCCCACACATTGTCTTCCTCTCTCCACAGGAACTTGTCAATGCCCTCCTTCAGTGTCCCCTTGACTCTTTTCCCCTTCGTGTGAAGTTCCTTCTCTAGACTCCCAACCCTCTCCAACATTGCCTCCTCCTCTGTTGTCAGGTGCGGTGCTCTTGGCATGACCTCCTCCACAAAGTGTCTTTTCCTCCTCTCATCAATGACACCAGGCTGTCTGAACTTTTTCCTGACCTCCTCCATGATACCCTTTACTGCTGCATACGCAGCCTTGGCGTCTCCCTTCTTGATCCTGCCACTGTTCCAGCCTTCAACCCTAGATCTCGTGGATCTCACACTCTTAAAGGTTTTGACTGTGCGAACATCAACTTCTGGTTTCATCTCTGTTGCTCTCTCCTCTGCCTTAAGAGTTCCCACCACGGTGACTGCAGTTTGTCCAAACCCAAAATCAGTGAAGCTGAACTCCCCCTTAATGACACCTCGTTTGACAGTCTTGGTCTTTATTGACGCTAGAATTTTGACAAGCTTTGCAGTTGCCTCATCAGAAAGGTCATCCTCATCAAGGGGTGCCAACTCCATAATGTTCGTCGATTTGTCAGGAGATACGACTTTGACGTCGAGGAGAAATTCGACAAACTTATTCCCGCTGCTGTAGTGCTGCCAGTAGACGAGTCTGTGAATGACTCCTTCCTTCTCGTCGTACTCCTGGAGGGTCTTCCGTCGGAACTTGCCCTGCTCACAATCGGTGAGAAGAAAGTCAATGATCTTGTCGCGCTCGTCGTGGAAGATATCAGCGAGCTCCATAATCTTAACATCGACGCCGGTAGAGTTGTCGACAAGGCCTTCAATGGCTCCTCGGTCATCCAAAAGTTTCACAAGTTTACCTTGTTCGGGGCCAAGAGCTGTGTAATCGATATCTACGGAACCGTGTATTGCGGAGAGTGTGTGATTGGGGCCTGCGGGGGGCTCGGAGGCATAGTTGGTCTCGCCGGCGTCATTCACGACTCCCACATCTGCTTCAACCTCACCCTCCATAACGATCTTGATTGGGTGCTGAAAATCATGCGTTCGCGATCAACGTGCGTAAAAAAAGGTGGCGGAGCGGCGTTTTTGGGTGTGAGTGTAGATATCGTAAGTTGGCAAGTGCGTCATTATTGCGCGTTTTTATATTTTCCCCAAAATCACCCATTCCAAAGCCCAGAACAGCAACAGAGAGAAAAGGCGTTGGGGGCTTCCGGCCTCGGTCTTTCCTCGGTCTTTTCCTCCTCCTTCCTCCCTCCTTCCCTCCCCTCGCCACTTCCCCCACTCTCTCCCCCCTCCACCGATCACTCGCCCTCCCAACTTACCTCCTAACCACACGTCCTGTAGCCCCACTCCTCTGATGGTCCCAAGAAGTTGTCAACTCGGCAAGCCTCGGGAGTGTCTTAGTTTTTAAACCCCTTGTCACCGTCTTTCGTCAATTTGTTTGTGTTAGGAAGGTTGATTTCTGCCTTGTTAGTATCGTCACGCGCAAATAGTCGATAATATCTCCTCACAGCGCAAGTTTAGCAAAGGCAACACAATTTGCCCTAAATCCTTCCCTACTCACAACACCCATAACCAGCCAGCGAATACGTAGCACCCACTCGCCCTTGGAACTGTCGAATTTTTTCCTATATTAAAAAGTACTATAGCTTTGAAAAACGTATACCCCCCTTAATTTTGTTCGTCTAAAACATATTGATCCAACACTACAGTTCCCTCAGAGCTTCTCGGCTATTCTCTCAACGGGTTCGCAAACCCCCACGACCCCATCTCCTGGTCTGCTTCATCATGATTGTAGATGTCTGCGATTGTTGCCTTCGTCTTAACATCCTTCATTTCGACCTGATTCTTCCTGACCTTCCCGAAGTCCTTCTTTCGTTTGTTGGGCTTCCTAAACGACGAAATGTGATTCTGCTCTTGTATTGCATTATTCTTCTTCTCCTGCCTCTTTTGTCTCATGATCTTGGCCAAAAAGCTCGACTGCTTCTTGAGAGGCTTTGAGGAGGATTCAGTTTGGCTGTCAACAAGCTCAATGAACTCTTCCTCAGACATGCTTTTCGGAACAGTGCTGCAGCATCCACCTCCGCAAAATATTGGGATGGAGAAGCTCGGTAGTCGGTAGTTCATGGTGAAGTTCATCGACGCGGTCTTCAAGCAGACTAAGTAGGTTAGAAAGGCCATCATGACAAACTCGGTTCCTGCATAAGCGAAGCGAATTATTACAAGGGTTTCGGTGTAGGTTAGCACGGTCGGGTCGCGCACTCCGAGAAGATGGCTTCACGTCTTTTCTCACCTCTTTGCACAACCTTCATGACAAAAATGATGACTGCGACGAGCGAGGCGTGGTTGGTTGTCATTCGATATATGTGTTGTTGCCTCTCTCACGCACCTGGACTCTCGCCCAAGCTTACATGACCTGAGTATTTAAGCCAAACCGACACCCCTTGTTCACACATCCATATGCTTGACGTGATTCCTTCCCAAATTAGAAATCGCCTGAACCTTCGCAGTGCTTCCGTCTTCTTTTGGTTCCCCTTCGTTAGTGTCGTAGCTGTCCTTGTGCTAATGTTGTCCAACCTGCTCAAGAGCTTCAAACCCCAATGTCGAAGAAAGAGCGCAAAGCCGATTAAGAACAGAGCACACGTTCCCTTTCCGCCAATTATCGCCATCAAGTCATCTGAAGCTTCGCTTGATGCTCTGCCGAGCCTCAAAAGGGAGAAGAGTGCTATCGTCGCGTACATTCTCCTCTTCGTCTGCTGAACATTGACAACCTTTTGCTTCAGGCCCTTCATCTGCAGCTCCCACCAGAAGAACGCAAGGTAGGAGAAAGCAGTAAACCACATAATATCAACCACTGCCGAAAGCCCATATTTGTAATACCTGAAAGGGCTCAGCGATGGAAACAAATCTGAAGTGTATATGTGGACGAGGCGGACGATGCAGCCGAGAAAGACGAAGAGGGTGACAGAATGCTTGTTCGCCATGACTCCAGCTTTCCCGAGACCC